>JAGXEW010000672.1:0-64083 GCA_030684275.1 Acipenser oxyrinchus oxyrinchus
GCTCTCCATTTTATTATTTCTTAAAAAAAAAAAAAAAAAAAACCTTGCAGAATAAGCATGGCCTTTTAATTTAGTTTCAGGACTGTATTTTTGTGTGTGTGGTTTTTATTTTTTGATGAATGCAAAAAAAAAAACTCTTTCTAGTTTTCCTGGTAAAAACTGGAGGATAGAAATACAGAAATATGGCTCACCTGCTTCTGTCAGCAGTGACTGGTACATTGTCTGAATGACCGAGTAAAGTTAACCTGTATCTGTACTACTGTACGTTAAACACAATTTGTCAGAATTATTGTTACTCTATAAATCAATTTGATAAGTCTGTTAAAGAAAAAAAAATACCTTTTTTAGCTTTTGTAAAATACAGGTCAAGCAGAGAGAGATTAGCAGGGTGGTTTATAAATTACAGGGGCACCACAAATTGGTCTTGGATACTTTAAATTGAAAAATGTAAGGAACTGGCCCTAAGCAAGACTTCTGAAGTGATTTAACTACTGTACTAGCAATGACAATTGTTTTTTCTATACTACCTTCAAAATGAGACAGTGAGTAAAAGTAGACAAACTTTCTTTTGACCCAATTAACCTTTCACAAATGATTGAAGTCAAATACTCTGTGGATTGGTGTTCTTCTTGTTTTAGGCGTAGTTTTATAAAACAAAGCTGTAGAAGTAGTAGGGAAGTGGTATATTGCCTTTTTGAAATGTACTGTAGCATTGTTTTCCCATGCCACATGCCATTCCAATTTAATAATTGGGTTGCCAGGTGAGCCTTGCCAGGAAATTAACTGCTGTGATACCATTGCTGTTATGTACAGTTCATTACAGTCTGTCTACCAAGCAGTTCAAAGGCTGTTGGCATTTCATCACAGGAAGCTGTGTTTTAATCGGTGAACTCCAGTAGTTTTTCACATTTTTGGAATTTTTTCCTGAAAGATGAAAGACCTCTTGTTAAGCATACTTTTGGTGAACAGTTTAAGCGTAGCGATTTAGTACAGTACTTGTACTGTAGCTCACAGTAATATTTGATGTTTGTGTATGTAGGCATGTTGTTTGTGCCTGAATGTTGCATGTAAAGGACACAATATTTAATGTTGTGCGGGGACATGGCTCTGGGTATGGCTTCTGTGATGGGAATTGTATTTCTTGCACCCACAAGGAGTTAATTAAAACTTGCATCTAAGCCAAGTGATCTGTGACTGGAGGGTCTGATCTGTGACTTCTTAATGTCAAGGTACCTGAGAAAATCCATTGGGATGTTTAGTAATTAGCCGACATATTATATTTTTTCCCCCTGTAAGCTCAGTTTTAATATAAATTAGAATTTATTCTAGTCTGAAAAAATATGATAACATTTATACAGAGCTAAAATCTTTAAAACAGACCTCGCCACCTCTCCAAGTCCCTGCACCTGCTGTTTTGATAAGTCTGATGATGTATGTAATGGTTTTGCACTGTAGAATCTGTGAGGCCCAAAAGACTTCCTTGTGATCATCTTACCCACTCCCCCTCCCCTTCCACCAAGGCAGAACATCCTGGGAGCGTGGGACCTAGACTTTTCCCAACACTACTCACCAGCATCTTGAATTCCAGCCAGACGGAGATGACTGGGAAATGTATAAAGCTTGTGTCTGAACAGCCCCGGCAAACGCACATTAAGTCGGCATGAAAGATTTTGTTTTTTTGGGCTGAGATCAGCTTTGAAAAAAGCAAAACAATGATTTACTGTGTAACTTGGAACTTTTGCTCAAAGGTGTGTTGATAATCTAATTTGTGGAAAAAGTGCAGTTGAACTGTAAATGGTTTTGGATAAAGGATGCATTTAGGATGTGATGGAGGTGAAAGCTAGCAATGAGTTTTTTTTTTCCTTAAATGCTTACTTGAAATGACTGTACTACTAAATGGGTGTATTGTTTTACAGAAGCTGTTGTAAAGGTAGTTCGTCCCACTGACCAATACTGTTTCTTTTAAAATTCAAGGATATATATTTTTTTTCTTTGTTTCAGGTTCCCAAGTAACTGTGACCACAATGGGCTTCTGAAGGGGCAAACTGGAAGCAAGAAAAGATCAAATCAAAAGCAAATCCTCTTGGCAGAAGGGATCTGTGCCGCAGCAGCGCAGTGTATGCTGCCCCTTACTTTTTGAGGGTTTTTGGTGAGCCGATAGCATTGGGAGAAAAATGCTCAATAAACGAAGAGCGTCGGTGGAGGCTGGGCCCGTTATCCATGCTCAGAGCAGGACTACCTTTTTAATTCTAGGGCTGCTGGCAGCCATTGTCCATGGCAACTGGCCCAACGGGCAGGTGGAGGTAGTACGTGACTTGGGGAGCCAGTTGGAGGCTTCCATGCAGTCGTCTTTGCTAACAGAATTGCAGGAGGCGGCCTCCATAGGGGTGGTACCGCCAGCTGGCATCCCTGACTCCTCTGCTGTGGTGGGACGAGTCTTTCAGATGAAAGTTCCTGTGGAAACATCTGACACAACGAGCAGTATAATCAAGGTTAGTTACTGCCCCTCAAATGAGCACCCCTATACATTCACTGGATGATTGTACAAGCAATGTGCGGTCTACATTCCGTCTACCAAATACTATTTCAGAAGATGAAGTGTTTACTGACCACGTGGGCAGTCCAAAGTATAATTCAGTGGTAGCACCTGGAAAGTTTTAGTGGCCAATCCATGACATTCTACTTCTATGGCATGCAAATGCTTAACAAAAAGTTAGGACTTGTGTTCAAACCTTATCTGCTGAAAATGAAAACATGACATTGATTATGACAACCAAACTAGTAGTGGAAGGGAATCCACCCACCCCTTGTTATATCGCCCCTCGCTATACTGCGGATTCGGATATATCGCGCTCCCCATTTTTACTATGTATATTGCCTTGGCTGCAATATACATAGGCAATTTCACTTAGAATTACTGTTTGTTTTATTTCGTACTGCACACCACAAACAAATATACAAAACAATTAAAAACAAAGCATGAATATCGTACTGTTATCATATACACACGCATTGCACAATAACACAAAGCAAATTTTAAATATCTACTTGTTGAAGCGGTTTTTATTTTAGCCAACGAGGTGTTCGCTTGTGGCAATGCACTAGCAGAAGTCACAGGGCAGTGACGTCAGCTCCCTAGCAACCAGCCTCCTATGTTGGGAATGGATTCTTTCAATGCAGGGGGTTTGTGCATTTGAGAAAGGAGAGGAAGACTCATGAAATTAATTGGAGACTTTAAATTGATGAGAAACAATTACTCTCCGCAGTATGAATTAAAAAGGTGTGCTGCTTTTTTATACGAAAAATGAGAAAGCGGGTTGCGTATAGGACTTGTATTGGACCCTGACGCCCCAGATAAAACGAGGGAGTGGTTGTACAGTATTTGTTATTAGCCTATTTGTTTTTCTATCGGTCTCCTTGTTCTATCGCGGCCCTTGATATATAGCAGATTTATGTTGGACCCCAACACCTGCGATATCGAGTGGGTGCTTTATTCTAAATTTGGTGAAAAATAGGGGGAGCAGGAAGAATACAGTAGCTTCTCAAAATATCTCTGTGAGATTTTCCTGTACTAAAAGTTGCACGTATGGGGGAGCTACCTGAACATGCATGATTCCCACCATCCCACGCTGAAATTCAAGCACTGTATATTATCCTGTAGTTCCCAGATCTAGTCTCCATACAGAGTTTCTTTCCATACAACATTTGGCAATAATACATGTAACAAAATGCCTCTTGAGATGTCCATTAAATCCAGATTATGCGTCGTATTCCCCCCAGAAGAGATGAGGCTATACCAGATTGTTTACTTGGCATTTTGGCTAACCAGTAATGGATGGTTTACAGTACTCGTATTACTAATTTGTGTGTGTTTTAATTATACCGTATGCATAACTTGCCACATCTTAATTAAAATGAATGTCACGATTTGTGATGTGCTTCACTGTAAATATTTGTTTGGTTAAGATCTATTTTATTTATTCTCATGCCTCCCTGCTGATGACACAAAGTGCACACCTCATCAGATGGAGATGAGAAGCTGCTCCAGTAGCTAAAAAGTCTTGACCCAAGCATCCCTGTTCTCCGGTTTCTCCTCCACCTCTGTGCCCCTCACGAACATCTGTTTTTCCAAGAGACTCCCCCTGTAACCCAATATTTGGATAGTGCCTCCTGCTTTGAACTCTTAACTTGTCTGTAAGCTGTGTTTCTGGCAGCAATGCGTAAAGAATGCAAATATATATGGATTTGGAGGAGGGAAAAGTAGGGGAGTGCAGCAGTTTGTCAGAAGGATTTACAAAAACATGTTTTGACCAATTAAATATGCCACACATGCACAGGAATGTGTAATAAAGGTTGCTTTTTTCTTGTGTACAGTACAAGTCCCTATACTGTCGCCTCTTGAGCTACAGTTGACAAAGCAACTCATGTTAATTTCTATTTTAACGTTCCTGCCAACTGGCAAGGTAGACAAGGTTGTACTCCATACCTGCAAAAAGTTACTTTACAAAACACAATGCCATTGCTTGGTGCTCTCAAGCATTGACAATGTTTGAAACATGAGGTTACACAAATGTTGGCCTGAATGTCATTCATTCATTTTGCCTGGATTGAAAGCTAAAAAGTGACGTTTGATGATTACTCTAGGCTAATGCAACACAAAAATAAAACCGCATACAGCGTCTGGTTCCCAGTGTTGCCTGCTGCTTTCTTGGCAAGTTTGAGACTGGTGGGTGGATACCACACAGCCTGCTATCTGTACAATTACTCATTCGTTTCAATGCCGATTGTTCAAACCGCCGCCGCACCCCAATCACTGACAAACACCACTGTTGATAACCCTGGAGCCATTGGCAATGGAAATACTGTATCGGTTGACTATACATAAAATACTGTGTATACCGAGTCATGATTGTTTAAACCTACCTCAATTCCAGATTAGCATGCAAGTTAGAGCCAAGAGGTTTTCTTTTCTTCTCCTCTCCACTTTTGTTTGCTGTACAGTTTATTGGACATGCTGTCGATACGGCACATTTTACAAGCCTGCCAGACCTGAAATCTGAAAACCAGTCAGTTTCGATTTTTTTTTAAATGGAAGAGAAAACAGATGCAGGAATTGTGATGAGGGAACAGTGGTCTTTTTAAACACCAACGATGTATGTTTTGTTTTGAAATTTCTATGCTGATTTAGAAGAAAGTGGAACTGATTGGATGGTTAACTGGGAGTAAAGAAGCAGCAGCAGCAGTGTTTTTTCCCCCCTGCAATTTGGCTGTGTACTGGTTAATACATTTAATGATATATCTTCAGAACAGCGGTCTTTAATTATTTAACTTCAAAATAACCGCAAAATTAAATTGTTCAAGCTGTATTTTTCCTGGTTTGGTTTACAGTACATGATGGTTGGGCTATTTTAGATGTGGTGTTAGTGAATTTGTTTTCACTGTAATTTTAGTTAAGGAATTGGCTACTGTATGCATCAAATGTAAGTGAAAAATCTGTACTACAGTTCTTTTGGTCCTGTCCCGATGAACCTCCATCCAGTTCTATGTCTCTTTCCTTCAGTCTTTGTCCGTTCCAGACATGTTTCCATGGAAACTAGTGCACTTCTAATGCAACAAGTGGTTGTGGTTTTGGGGGTGGTAATGTGTACAGGATTTTCAATATGGATGTTGCATGTAAACAAGTATAAAATTTCTTTATTTCTTGAACAGGATCATATGCAATTTCATTGTGAATATTTTTTGGTTACAATGTATATGGGCTATAGTCCTGTTAACTGTTTGTGGTGTATTCAGCTGAAACTGAATTGTCATTTAGGATCAATGTTTTATTTTCTGTTTGTTCAAATTTCAGATCGCCGAAGTTGGGAAGGAGAGCTTGCCCTCTTGGCTATACTGGGATTCTCAGAGCCACACTTTACAGGGCCTTCCTCTGGAACTGGACAAAGGTGTCCATTATATTGCAGCCTCTCTGCTGGAGCTTCTAGGGAACGGAAGCCACGTTCCTCGGACGACCAATGTCTTCTCAATCGAGGTCCATCCTGAAGAGCATGCAGACACCGATCCCATGCAGATTGCTGTCCAGTCTGTCAATGAGGTTCAGCCTTTCATCTGTGGAACTGAGGAGCCAGTGACCATATTGACCGTGATCCTGGATGCAGACTTGACCAAAATGACATCTAAGCAACGGGTAGAGCTACTGGACAGAATGAAGAAGTTCTCCGAGGTCAGGCTTCATCACATGAAGCTTCTGCCTGTTGTCAACAACAGATTATTTGACATGTCTGCCTTCATGGCAGGCCCTGGCAATGCAAAAAAGGTGGTTGAAAATGGGGCCTTATTATCCTGGAAACTGGGTTGTGCCCTGGACCAGAGTAACGTCCCAGACATAAGTAGTGTTGAAGCACCAGCTAAAGGTGGCACCATGTCAGCACAGCTGGGATATCCTGTTGTCGGTTGGCATATTGCCAACAAGAAACCCCACGTGCCCAAAAGGATCCGGCGACAACTTTACGCAACACCCACGCCAGTAATTGGGGTGCTTCCCCCAACTGCTGCCCCCCCGGAACCCCCAACCCGCATCGTGCCAACCCCCACTTCTCCATCAATTGCTCCCAGTACTGAAAGTATTGCCCCTCCAATCAGGGGACCTGTCCCACTTCCAGGAAAGCCAACTGTTACCATCAGAACTAGAGACCCTATTGCCCACACTCCAACCTTGATCCCAGTACAGCCCACTAGGGTAATGGATACAACCAGTACAGTACCCATCCAGCCTACAGTGACCAGACCTGGGTATGTAGAACCAACAGCTGTGGTCACTCCACCATCTGCAACCACCAAGAAACCCAGGATAACTCCTGGAAGACCAAGAACCACCCCCGCAACCACCACATCGACTGCTACAAAGAAACCCAGGAAGGGCAAGACCCCTCGTCCACCTGCCACTACCAGAACTCCAAGCACAAGGATGGACACCACAACCCCAACCACGCCCAGACGTACTACGCCTTCTGCTGTCCACCCTGGAGCACGCAACATACCGCCAGAGCTGAGGAACCATATTGACCGAGTAGATGCTTGGGTTGGCACCTACTTTGAAGTGAAAATCCCCTCTGATACCTTCTTTGACGTGCCGGATGGCACCACTGACAAGTTGAGACTAACCCTGAAACTGAAGCAGCAGGAGGTGGTGGGGGAGGGTTCCTGGGTCCAGTTCAATACGACCAGCCAGCTCTTGTACGGTATGCCTGACTTGTCTCACGTGGGAGAGCATGAATATTTTATGCATGCCACAGACAAGGGTGGTCTGAGTGCCGTTGATGCATTTGAGATCCATGTACGGCGCCAACCCCACAACTACAAGCCGCCTGTCCGCTTCACCGCTCGTTTCAGTGGTGATCCACGAACCGTGGCCAACGATGTTCACAAAAAGATTCAGCTGGTCAAGAAACTGGCTTATGCTTTTGGAGACCGCAACAGCAGCACAGTCACCCTGCAGAACATCACCAGGGGTTCAATTGTAGTGGAATGGACCAACAATAGCTTGCCTCAAGACCCCTGCCCCAAGGAACAGATCCAGGCCCTGAGCAAGAGGATTGCAGATGGCCAAGGTAAGCCAAGCCATCTTTTCAACAGCGCAATGGAACCAGAGTTTCAGCCCATCAACATTACTGTTACAGGCACAGGCAGTTGCAAGAATTATATGTTTGTACCAGCTGGTACAACTCCGCCAATGCCAGGGCCCACAGTTCCTCTCCAACCAAGAGACACTGGACGCCAGAGCACAGATGATGTCTATCTTCACACTGTCATCCCAGCTGTTGTGGTGGCGGCTATCCTCCTTATTGCTGGCATCATCGCAATGATCTGTTACCGTAAGAAGCGCAAGGGCAAACTGACCATTGAGGACCAGGCCACCTTCATCAAGAAGGGAGTGCCCATTATCTTTGCTGATGAGCTAGATGACTCCAAGCCTCCTCCGTCCTCCAGCATGCCCCTCATCCTGCAGGAGGAGAAGCCCCCACTGCCCCCTCCAGAGTATCCCAACATGGCGAGCCCAGAAACAACCCCTCTAAACCAGGACCTCTTGGGAGAGTACACCCCGTTACGGGACGAGGATCCCAACGCACCCCCCTATCAGCCTCCCCCGCCCTTCACTGTTCCCATGGAAGGGAAAGGCTCTCGTCCAAAGAACATGACCCCCTACAGATCACCCCCTCCCTACGTGCCGCCTTAACATCTAAAGGAACCTCCAAGAGAGGAGGGCGGGACTGTGTAGTTCCACGCCAGTGTTGTCTGTTTGGAAAGTGGGGGTTTGATGTAAAGTACGGGGAAGATAAAAGTGAAGGTGGCAGCTTGCAAATATGATTGCAGAACTGAACTTTAGTCTCTGCAATGAAACACCGCATCGAAGGAGATTCACCCACCCCAGCGCTTTTTTTTTTGTTGTTTTTAACTTGATATTGAACTTTCTGCCTAACAGCACTATCGTCCTTTTTATCTTATGACTTATTTTCAAGTAAAACAAAAAAAAAGAATAAAAACCAAACACGGCAGGCTCAAAGGTTTGTTAGGGAGGGGAGGGGGTAAAAAAAAAAAGAGCAGAATATAAACAACTAACAAAACCTTGGGGGGACTTGAACAAACCTGCAGACAGCACTGGGGCTGGTGTTTTTGATTCAATAAGATATGCCTTTAACACTAATTGTACTGTTTTTATCCTTTATTCACATGTTTAGCAAAAAGAAGCATAACAAGAGGTAGCCTAAAAGAAAATTAAAGGAAGACGAGTTTTTGTTTGTTTTTTTTCATTTAGTCCACAGTATATCTAAACTTGTTTTGCTAGACATGCGTACTGCCACACCAAAATAGCCTGCAGGAACTTTTAACAAAACCTGAAATCCTTCTATACTCATTGACATGGAACATTTCTCAATAACTGCAGTTGTGTGATTGGGGGGGATTCTAACCATACCTATTTGTATTTCAGTTGGCACCGTGGTATTAGCAAGCTTCAGTTTTTATTGGGAGTGGGGAGAAAAGTCCTGCAGTTTAATTTTGGTTAAGGTGTGATTTGTTTGTAGGTACATGTAGTGATGCTCTTTTTCTCACATTTAAAAACCAGTGCAGTAGTAATATAAATAAAAATTCTGATGTCTACAATCCACAGCTCTAAAATCATAATGGTTCAAGGCAGATGATGAAACAACAGATGGGGAGCAAAATGGTTGCCTCAGCAGATTAAATCATCAAAATAAATTTCAATCTAATTTTTTTACTAAATTGATACAGCCTCAAATTGTTTTATGTATATAAAACAGCGTACAGTAATTTGTAAAAGCTGAGCTTCATAGAAAATTGATTCTGTTTTGTTTTTTTTTCCCCTCATAGGTCACCTTTTTCAATTTTAGAGAATTTTAGTTTTTAACTGCCTTTTAAGACATGTATTCTTAATGCATATAAATATATATAATTATATCACTGTTTTATTATGTTCTCACATTTTGGGCTTCATCCTTCACCCAGCTGTCATCTGGTCTAGCATGTCAAGCATGTTTTATTTTGATTTGTTCAATGTGTTCTGGAGGAAAACAAAATTACTGTAAAAAATGTGTTTAAATCTGGGGAGTAACCCTTTGCAATAATGTTCAGTGCTGTGCAGTTCTGAATGGGCGTGCTCACAAAGCCATACTAGACAGTGCTTCATGCTGAGTGTATGTGTGGGTGCTCTAGCAAGGCCTTTGGACTATGGTGAACCTTTACTGTCTATGAAAGATCCAATAACTTACTTAGCAATTGAACTGGTTTACGTGATGACAGATCAGTGTTCTTTTTGCCCTTTGGTAAAAATTTATATATTTGTTTTTGCATTCCTCCTAGCTGCTTTGACTGGGGGAAGTGCATGCACCAGACTTTTTTTTCTGTTTTTATTCACTCCATATTATGAGCTTCATTGTACTAGAAAAAAGAGAGATAATGTGTATTATCTCTCTTCTTCCCCATTCTTTTTACTCATACATTTGTACACAAACATTTGACATATCTAAGCATAATGCTTATTTTGGAGGATTTGTAAATGTGTTTTTTTTTTTTTTTTTTAAATTCCTCCCTATTTCTAGTCTGAACTGTAAATCTGGCAGTTACACCACCTCCAAAACATACAGCTGTGTTTGGCTGAGCCATTTAATCTAGTCCTCTGGTTTCCTAGACATTTCTTTTGGATTTGTTTTCCTCCCAAGAAGAAATTCCATACTGCCAGCAGTTCTAGATGTGTGTGTGTGTGTGTATATATTGCATTTCTCTGAGAGAAACCAGTGTTGGTGCTAATTTTTATTTGTACCAATTGTTTTGCTGGTCTGTTAATTTTTGCCTATAAAGGAAATAATAATTGCTGTGTGTTTTGGAGTTTTTTTTGTTTCTTTTGCCAATATTAAATGTAAAGTGTATGGCTTGTGTCCAGACATCCCATTAGCCTTGTGTCCACTGCTCTGCTGCCATTTTAAGTGGTGGCCATCTTTAAGTCTGTGTTGGTGGCAGAGCATATTGGTTCTTTTTAAATCGGTCCTTGTAAAATGAATAGGGGGGGAGCTTTTATATTGGACATATTTTGAAAAATAAAATAATAAATCATTAAGTGTTTTGTCATTTTAAAATTATTTTTTAATTATGTTAAGTAAAATGCTCCCTTGTCAACACCCCTTCATTTTGCCTCTGTTGTTTTGAACACAGAAACAGTGCTGTCTGTCATTTTAGCTGCATGTAAAATAATTGTTGGGGGGGGGGGGGGGGGTATGGGCATGGACAGTTCTAATTGGCTAGTTCAAGTCCACTAAGAACTAAGATCAGAAATATATTTGTTTGGCTAACAAGATGATTTAAGCCTATGATAGCCATGCTTAACTGCCATAACTGGCTACAAAAGCCCATTGTCATGGCAACTGGACCCAAAAAGGGTCAAATGACAAACAAGAAAACCTGCAACAAAAAAGATGGGGACATTTCTGTCTGTTTTTAATAGCATTCTGTGTTATTTATGCCACTAGACACTTAAAATCTTGTATTTAAAAAAAAAAAAAAAAAAAAATTGACCAACTGTGTGCTTATTTGTTCATGGTTATTCTCACTGTTGCAGAACTAAATTGATTTTGATTCAAAATTATGATTTTTTTTTTTTTGGATTCTACAGAACTTTTTTTTTTAATTATTCCCCAGCATACTTTTCCAAATGAAGCACCCGTTGCAGATGTATTCCAATAGTTAAATGGCTACAGCTGTAACGAGCAACCAAATTTCAGGCATGTAATATGTATATTGACTCAATTCAACAGTCTAAAACAGTACCATAGCTGCATACACTTTACTAAACATGTAGTGCTGAGAAGTTGAAATTTGATGAAAGGTTTGGATATTTTAAGTTTTGGTGAATAATGACCTGGGAATGTTGTAATTGTCAGCAACTAATATAATGCAATATTTTTTTAATGATGTCTAAATTCATAAATGGTATATCACTACAGGCTTTACAATGAATTAATCACATTTTTGCTTGTCATTAGTCTCTTTTGAGGGGTTAAATGTTGCAATTTCTTTTTTAATGTAAAGTAATGCATCGATAGAAAAAATAATCACACAGCTTAAGTAAAAGAAGTTTGCAGTCCGTAAAACCATGTATTTAATGTCCATTCATGTTGAATAATAAATTGAATTGGGGGAAAAGTTGACAAACTAAATACAAACTGCTCAGTAAATCGGTGCTTTGAAAAGTCAAGCCCCCTTGTCAGCCTATTTTTTTAAATTTATTTCTTCCCCCTCCCGCCTATCTTCAGGAAAGATTTGTCCTTGTACTATATTAGTTTGTCTGCTTAAGTTTTTGACGGGTAGTGTAGGTGGAGAGGAAGTGATGTCAAAAACTGCATTTAAAAAATAAATAAATAAATAAAATGATGTGACTTTGTTTGATGTATAGGCCCGATATCAGTTTTATTTACCAGCGATAATGGCTTGCCAAAAATAAATCTCATATAACTCTGCCCATTTTAACATGGTTGACTCTACCTGCTCTATATTCAGCTTTTGAGGAAATCAAACACAGAATTTACTATAGAGCTAGTTCAACGCCTTAGCGAACAATATAAATATGCAATATTTGAGTGCAGCACAAGCAAAGCATAATTGCATTTGAAAATTTACTTGTTTAGAACTATTGTTAAATTGTTTAATTACAGTGGAATTGCAGTTTATGCAGATTGTACATGGAATGCTATTTTGGTGTTCAATGCATAAGTATCATCATATAACTAGCATTCATTCAGTGATGCTGACAGCAATGGGGCGACTCACTACTGCACTAATGAGTAAAATCTAAGTGCTGCTAAAATGCATTTTAAAGTGAACAGTACATAGACACCTGTTTTCCTTTTAATGGGCACATTTGTCACAAGATGCCATTGCATTGCAACTGGTAGTCAAGCAAATTTAACACAGGGGCTTCACATATACAAGCATAACTTTGACCTCCTGTTGCTGTACGTGTGTATTACAGTTTTTGGCTTGTGGTTTGGAAATACACTGCCATTGGTATGCTTGGAAGAAAGTGATTTTTTTTTTTTTTACCTCTGCGTGACATGTCTTTTTTAAAATAGTCTGGAATGAAACATGCATGACAGTTGCTCTATCAGATAGTTAGCCATCTATAGTGTATGTTTCTTTTTTAAAAAAAAAAAAAAAGTGCTGTGCTTTTGCTGCATATCTTTCGAAAGAAAATTACACCACTCCCTCCACAAAGCAGAAGTAAATTTGATAGAATTTTTTTTTTTAATTTTTTCTATATGAATTGCTCGTTAGATGCCATGAATATTGAAAATAAATGAAATGAAAATAAGCTCAAAAAATGTTGCAGGTCTATTAATCAGTGTTTTGTGGAAATAGATTAACTGAGTTTTGTATCTTTCCTCCAATTGATGTATTGCATACATACTTTACAAGGCCATAATGTTAGTCTGAATTACATGCACTTCATTTAAAATGTCAGTCACACAGTCGCAAGCAAGTTTCAATGTAGTGGTGTGCCTGAAACAAAAGCCACTTTTGTAACTAGGATTTAAAAGTATGATGCAATAAAACAGCAAGCAATCAGATTTCAGAATGTATCTATCTGAACATGACTGAACCATTGCAGCTTTACAAGTAAATCATCAAGTGGAGTCTCAATGACTCAGCAGTGAAGAGGTTAAAGCGTTACGGGATTGTCATCTGTCTGACCTGCCATCATTTTGAAGACCTAAACAATAGGAATTTCAATAGGCTGGTACTTGTGGAAATAAAAGAGCTTTCTATTTATACCATCTAAATTAGCTTTAGTATCATAATTGCAACACCTGCACAACAATGTGCACACAAGAATTCTGCAGTTTGGATTGGCTGTGAAGGTTGCTTTGGGTCTCTGGGTGGGTGGCATGGAAAGACGCTTTGCTTTCCAATATGCCAGTGTTGATTACAGTGACTAAAGTTGAGTTGGCGTTTCTCCTCCGCTGTTACATGATGTAAATAATTTAGCACACTCCAAAAGCAGTCGACAGCCATTCTCATGGCCTGATTGATATCAACGACTAAAGGAAATTGGCATCTGGTATAAAGTGTAGCACAGAAAACTGCTACTAATTACAAAAGTTTTAACTAAAAATCTGAACCTGGTTTACAGTTTCTAAACTAATCCTGATTTGAATTGCCTAGAAAAGGGTAATGCTTTTCTCAATGGTATTCGTCAACATTTACATAAATTCTATAGAATAGCCATCAGTCAGCATTGTCTAATGAACCTTGTATTGTAATTACCTGCATTAACATGATTAGCTCTTGTTTTGGCAGGCAAAGCAATGGCTTGGTCCATTTTAAAGCAGTCGGAGGGTAGTACAGCTTGATTTTTTAATTAATTTGGTTTCTGGTTCAAAGGAGCGGGTGTTGATTACAATACAGGTTAATTAAAAGAAGAGCAAAGAGGAGTGCATACGGGCAAAGGTGTAATAACCAAGGTTTTAACAAACTGCAGGTGATTGAAACCAGTATTGGGTGCCTCAACCCATTCGCTGTGAACCCACCCCACATAATTTCCTATATGCAGTACAGAATGTGAGTGTCTTGGTTGGAAAATAGTGATCAATTCAAACTTTTAAAAAGAAAAGAAGTCTGGGAAACCAAAAACATCCACTGCACATGATTGCTGTTATAGTGAGGCATGGAAATGTCTTAATTTGGTTATAACCCCTTTTAAGAAGAAGAAAACAAACAAGACTGTCTCGATCTCTATTGGGAATTCTCACACACTGAGTAGGTTTTCTTTCCTGCTTGGGTTCCTGCTTGGTTTGTTTTTCATTCCCAAGAGAAATAGACTTCTGTAGAAGCATAGTGTAACAGTTATAGGGTTGTGGGGGTGTGATTTAAAAATTGACCCTGGGCCATACCATCTCTTTTCAAAACAACCCCAGGAGGATAGGGACACTGACTTATTAAATGTGGAGAAAAGTTCCCTGTGGTTATCCTCTATTATGTTCCTATGACTGTTTCTCTTAGAACTACATTTTTATTTAGCCCTGCCTCTGAACACAGTTCTTATGTCATTACTGTTGTCCATCTTCGAGCTCATCTAAATAACATGAAAGCAACCCAATTAAATAACTCAAAATGCAAAGTTTTTAATTTATAACAAGGGACCCTCCCAATCCAACAGTAATATGGCATTACACCTATCTGCAGAACTACCCCATTACACTTGACTAAAC
The DNA here is from genome assembly GCA_030684275.1 of Acipenser oxyrinchus oxyrinchus. NCBI lineage: Eukaryota > Metazoa > Chordata > Actinopteri > Acipenseriformes > Acipenseridae > Acipenser > Acipenser oxyrinchus. The sequence continues at coordinate 14,778 of JAGXEW010000672.1, forward strand.
ATGATTAGCTTTAAATGTAGATTAATTCAATCTATTACACATGTCTTTGCATTCCTAACACCATGAATGAGGACACATATCTGACGAACATACCACTTTACAGAAAGTGATGGTGTTTTTTTTTTGTTTGTTTTTTGTTTTTTGTTTTAAATCTTTGCTCTCAGCACTTTTTTTTTTTTTTTTTTTAAAGTAATATTTAAAATGTTTCCTGTACCACAAAAACCAGGCTTTATTCCCAGATAAGCTAGAATATGCCAAAAAATATTTTTTGGCACATTCCAATTGAAATCAGTGCTGACTTGTAGATAGCAGACTTGCCGTCGCCTACAGAGATGTGAGGGTAAGAGCTTAGGCACCACCCTGCTTTACTTCCACTTTTCAATACCAACCAATCACACCGTTTGAAATACTGCATAATAATTTGAGGTAATAACACACTATTGTTAGTTTATTGTTGTGATATACATTAATTGTAAGGCTTGACCCTTTTAATGATTTTACTATTTTACTGAAAGTATGGATGTAGCAAATGCAGGATTACCAATGGCAGGCCTGTCTGCTCTTTTCAATGGCTTCGTATAGCAAGATGAATATGTTGATCTCCTATTCTGTCAGTGCCTATCTGTCAAGAAGTTGTATTATGTTTCTGGCAAAAAAGAAAAATAGCTTGAGGATACGAACAGAGACATCTATGAAAACAATGGGTCTTGTTTTGTGGTTATCATTCATGCATCTTCTGCCATGTACAGGGAGAGGGGGGTGGGGGGACATTAGTCTATACTATTGTATTGCCAAACTGTTATGCATGTCAGCAATAGTGGCCATAAATATTACATTACCACATCAAGTTTTAGTGTAATACAGTTGTACTGCTACAATTATTGCATTGAGTAGCTAGGGAAATGTTACATTTATTTTAGCATCTGAATGCACCACTGAATACTCCAGTGGGCATTTTAGCAATATTATAAATCATACATAGAAATGAGAATACATATTAATGAGAATTCTGCAAGTTGTATTATATCCAACCGGATACTCATCGATCTATTTCAATACTTGCTGAAAAATAAACAGAAAACTCACTATTTTAATAATTATCTGCAATGTTCTGGTTTCTGTCATCTTAAGACAGCATAGAGGCAAAGTCTTCCTAGCAACATTAAGCACCATTTCATCCATGCTATTTTAATTAGCTCATTATTAAACATCCAAGGTTCTTTTAGTGTTTTTATTAAACCTCATAATGTAATTGTCTAAAACAAAACACATTGACATGACCAATTTTACATCACATTACTGTCTTGGAAAGCAGTTAATTGTGTTTTATTTTTCTCTGCTCCATGCAGCACTCTTGTAACTAAACCCATTGTCCTTTTCAAAATACAGAAGATGAAATTCCCTTAGAGATTTATAACCTGTTGTTGACAATTTGTGTGACCGTTGAGGGAACAGTTTTTAGCTATTGGCTTTGAATAGGGCACCACAGTAAATAACAACGCCTTTCAGATTTCAATTTTACTCTGCCAGTACTTGGATAAATTAAGCAGATTAAACAAATAATAATACTAATAAGTAATTACCCCAGAGCAATCCGTAAAACATAAAACTGAGGTCCCATTTGTAAGTGACACTGCAGCAGCAGTTGTTGATGCATAGTTCACCCCCGAGTCTCTAAGTTGCTTTTGGATAAAATCTTCTCCTAATAATAGCGAGGAATTCATAAAGTTCTGTCAGGCCCTCTTCCCTTAATGAATTTCCTTCTCTTAGTAAAATGTCACTCGGGCCTGGATATTTTGTTGCTATGTCAAATACACACGTCAACATTTGTGGTTTATTGTGTCACCAGAGCCTTGTGTCAAAGAAACCATTGTGACAGAGCCCCCCCAAAAACATCCTCACATGAAGTTGTGAGTTACAATTCACAGTACATTCATACAGTTGGCACGTTGGCCACATATTGTAAATATCTTCCCAAACAAATTAGACACGTTTTGTGCAATCTTTTGAAAACAGATTAAGTCTTTTCTTCCTTAACCTCCATTGGGAGATTATTTAAACAAAAATAGACATAGCAACAAAAGGCACTGCCACTGAAAGTCAATCTGTAGCCTATTGTTTCCGTAGCAGGATTTCTTTCATTGTGCACAGCACCTTTGTACAGTGAAAGAGGCTTCATTCAACAATATAAAATGCATTCCCTGATAGGCTTTGCTGCTTCTTTATTCTGTTGTTTTTCTATGACAATTAATCTATCTACAGACAATATCAAATCCCACAGTAGAGTATTTCTACCCTCACAGAATTGCCATATCAGCTGTCTCGTGTAAGTTTTTGTAATTAATTCAACCCCCTCTTTGGGTGTTGCAGTAGCCTACTGTTATTTAATACACATGATTTGTATTGCAATGAAATGCATCTTTGAATGTAGTTAGTATGTGCAACTAGAACTTTTAATGAGGGTTTTATTTGAACTGTTGCAAAGAAGTGAAGTGATAAATGCAAGATGCATTGCTGATGCACACAGAACTAGTTTCTGAAGAAAAATGCACACTGCACTCAAGTGTCTTTAGGTCAGCAATTTTTGCTAAAAGAAGAAAAAAAAAACAGTAGCTGTAAACAAACTTCAAAAGTTCCAACATGTCCATTCTCCTTATATAGAGTAGAAGAAAATAAATAACATTTTGCACAAAAAACAAACTGCTTTCACAAACAGTAATTACACTACCATGTATTGTGTTTTGTGGTTGAAGGGCAGGACGAACAAGTTTGACAGTGCAGTCCCTCCCAAGTGGAGTACATTGTTTCTACCTTATTTTTTTAACTTCTTTTGGTACGGTCCACAAAATTTGCTGAGCAATTTTTTTTTAGGTATCCCTGGGCCTATAGAAATCAAACCAAACTCAAATCCTGATCAAACATTATCCTCAGGCATGGGTTCCTTTATGCTCCCTTTAAATCAGCTTTGTGGTTTTGTTACAAGGCAGTAACTGCTAGCACATTTTATGGAGCTAACTTCTGCAGAGTATTTCTGAATTTGACGAGGCACAGATAATTTAGGTACAAGGTCGATGTGGAAAAGTCAATATATTTGCATCAATTGATTGCTTTATTGACTTCACAGAATATAAAAATATATGCTGTGCCTGAATGTGTGTTTAACATTGGGTCTATGGACAGATGCCATTTTGAACTGAGATTTGAAACACGATTTTGTCTGCAAATTAACAATACTATATCACCCATACAAATAGACGCTTTAGACATACATCATATCAAACGATCATTTGACACAAACAAAAACACCACAGGAAGCAAAGTACATTGTTTAAAACAAACCATAAAAATAAAGAAATATGAATAATTCCAATGTAATTTTGATCTTTGATGTAGCAGCATCAACCTTTTCAGTCTAGCTGTGAAACATGCAAACATTTACATCAACGTTTAAATGCTGACGTGTCAAAGATAGCGATTTCATGACAGCATTCAGCTGAAGTGCAAACATTTGGTAAAAGCAAATTCCACTCACTATCCCAAATGCACAATTAATCAGAGTGACTTTTAGGTTTCTGATTTGAATACATCAATTAGAATGCCTCAGGGGTGGTGATGCTTTTTACATACGGATCAGTTACAGGCAGTGGTCAAACAAGCACTTCCAAAATGCTGCCATAATCTCTACTCTGAATCTTGGCTTTTCTCTTTAGAATGGTTATAGACAAAATAATTCTATAAATCTTACATGTTGTGCACTGCCATTTGCTAATTGTGCAGTTTTCAAAAAAAGCACATGTTGAAGCAAATCATGATATCTAGTACTACACAGGGTTAAAGAAAGTTACCATGCCTTTCTCTGGAAGTCTTGCTTCTTCATTCCAAAGCCTTTCCTCATGAACAGTGTCTTCTGGGTCAAAGTATTTTACTGGCGGAAAGCATATCTGTCATGATTGGATGCTGGTGGGCTTAGATAATTTTGAAGTAATCATCATATAAGGTAGTCAAATGTGATTTGACACATTTACAAATATGCCAGGGGAAAAATCCAGCAACAGTAGACATTGCAGAAGAGGACAATACGGTTGAAAGATTTTCAAACTGGAAAAAAAGTAAATTGAGACGAGATGTGTTTTCACATCCGGTTTGAGCCAGCAAGTTTAGTACAGACTAAGAGTGCTTACATTTTATCAACTACAAACTGACCATTCAGTAGCGTGACAAACACTAATAGATAGATGTGCATCGTGATGCTGTAAATTTATTGGAAGTGGTAGAGTAAGATCATTATAATTCAAGTTGTCATGACCCTGGACTACGTGTTTGCAGAATATATTATCACAAGCTTATACAATGCCTGAGAAAAGAAACTAAAGAAACCAAAAACATTTCATCAATGTCCATCATTGATATAACTTTTTTTTTTTAATAAATGTGTTATAATAGTAAGAAGTTTTCTTTTTGATGCTCGGAATATATATACATATACAGCTCTGGAAAAAATTAAGAGACCACTGCAAAATTATCAGTTTCTCTGGTTTTACTATTTATAGGTATGTGTTTGGGTAAAATGAACATTTTTGTTTTATTCTATAAACTACTGACAACATTTCTCCCAAATTCCAAATAAAAATATTGTCATTTAGAGCATTTATTTGCAGAAAATGACAACTGGTCAAAATAACAAAAAAGATGCAGTGTTGTCAGACCTCAAATAATGCAAAGAAAATAAGTTCATATTCATTTTAAACAACACAATACTAATGTTTTAACTTAGGAAGAGTTCAGAAATCAATATTTGGTGGAATAACCCTGATTTTCAAGCACAGCTTTCATGCGTCTTGGCATGCTCTCCACCAGTCTTTCACATTGATGTTGGGTGACTTTATGCCACTCCTGGGCAAAAATTCAAGCAGCTCGGCTTTGTTTGATGGCTTGTGACCATCCATCTTCCTCTTGATCACATTCCAGAGGTTTTCAATGGGGTTCAGGTCTGGAGATTGGGCTGGCCATGACAGGGTCTTGATCTGGTGGTCCTCCATCCACACCTTGATTGACCTGGCTGTGTGGCATGGAGCATTGTCCTGCTGGAAAAAACAGTCCTCAGAGTTGGGGAACATTGTCAGAGCAGAAGGAAGCAAGTTTTCTTCCAGGACAACCTTGTACTTGGCTTGATTCATGCGTCCTTCACAAAGACAAATCTGCCCGATTCCAGCCTTGCTGAAGCACCCCAGATGAGTCCAATTTTCAGCTTTGCCCAACACCTGGTCGCCTAATGGTTAGACGGAGACCTGGAGAGGCCTACATGCCACAGTGTCTCGCACCCACTGTGAAATGTGGTGGAGGATCGGTGATGATCTGGGGGTGCTTCAGCAAGGCTGGAATCGGGCAGCTTTGGCATGAATCAAGCCAAGTACAAGGTTGTCCTGGAAGAAAACTTGCTTCCTTCTGCTCTGACAATGTTCCCAACTCTGAGGATTGGTTTTTCCAGCAGGACAATGCTCCATGCCACACAGCCAGGTCAATCAAGGTGTGGATGGAGGACCACCAGATCAAGACCCTGTCATGGCCAGCCCAATCTCCAGACCTGAACCCCATTGAAAACCTCTGGAATGTGATCAAGAGGAAGATGGATGGTCACAAGCCATCAAACAAAGCCGAGCTGCTTGAATTTTTGTGCCAGGAGTGGCATAAAGTCACCCAACATCAATGTGAAAGACTGGTGGAGAGCATGCCAAGACGCATGAAAGCTGTGCTTGAAAATCAGGGTTATTCCACCAAATATTGATTTCTGAACTCTTCCTAAGTTAAAACATTAGTATTGTGTTGTTTAAAATGAATATGAACTTATTTTCTTTGCATTATTTGAGGTCTGACAACACTGCATCTTTTTTGTTATTTTGACCAGTTGTCATTTTCTGCAAATAAATGCTCTAAATGACAATATTTTTATTTGGAATTTGGGAGAAATGTTGTCAGTAGTTTATAGAATAAAACAAAAATGTTCATTTTACCCAAACACATACCTATAAATAGTAAAACCAGAGAAACTGATAATTTTGCAGTGGTCTCTTAATTTTTCCCAGAGCTGTATATATATATATATATATATATATAAACAATCAATCTTTATTTTATATAGCACCATAGTCACAAAGCACTTTACAAGATAAAATGCATAATACATTAAGTACAGTGGAAAGTGCATAATACATGATAGTAACATAATACATCAAATAGTAGCAGCAACAAATAGCAGATATCAAGCTTAAAGAGCATGGAAAGCAAGAGAGAACAGGTGGGTCTTGAGAGTTGATTTAAAGCGAGCGACGGTGGAAGCATCATGCACCAAAGCTGGGAGAGAGTTCCAGAGAGTCAGAGCCATGAAGCTGAATGAGCGTTCTCCAAGTGTGGTGCACTTTTGCTTGGGGATAAAAAGCAGACCAGAGTAGGAGGACCTCATCTTGCGGGCAGGGACATAGCAAGTCAGCAGGTTGAGGAGGTACTCTGGACCTGTGTGATGAAGGGCATTGTAGGTGAGCAGGAGAGTTTTGAAAATAATCCTGAACTTTACAGGTAGCCAGTGCAGCTGGGCAAGACGGGGGGGTGATGTGATCACATTTTTTATATCTGGTAAGGCATTTTGGACTAGCTGCAGTTGGTTTACGGTGTGTGCAGGTAAATTTATTTTTTTATTATACATCATTTTGGTATGCAGTTATGTGGATATCGGAACAGGATTGCAGTGTTTTCTGTACTGCAATTGATTTGCATAGTTTTGTTCAAAAGTTCAAGCTGTTCCAAGTTTTTAAAATGAAGCCATCCGGTAGACAAAAAGACTCTTTAACCCCCTGCTTTTATAATGCATTCATAGAAGAATCAACTTTCTGACTGCATGTTGGTTTATATAAAATGCTTTGTCCTATAGCTCTCCTTCAGTGATCAATATGAGTCAAAGTGAACGATCTCAACTGTGCTCAACACGGGTGTTAAGGAATGTGTCGTGTTTTAATTGTTAGCCAACAGGCTTATTTCAGATTGCCTCTCAGTCGCTGTTTGAGTTTTTATAAATTATCCAGAATCGAATGAAAGCATCCCAGCAAATCTTTTTAGTTATTTTGGTTAGTTTTGAATGTGAAGAGTGTTTTGTGAATTTATTGAATCTCTCCTATGAATCAGTTATCCAGGTAATGCCTCTATCATATTTATTTTAACAGCGCACATTTTTTTTCTGATCTCTCTAAACCCATAGCTTATAGAACCTGGCTGATTAGTTTTTTAGTTTGTTTTTCGATAGGCATGAACACTGAAGGCTGCTGTGATAAATTACCAAAGGTAATAGAAATCTGTGAACAAGGTTTTTTTTTTTCTGCCTCTGTCTCAGGAATCAGCCATGCCTGATTGTTCTTATCACTCAAATATAATAAGTTCAGAGCTCCCAGTTGTTTATTAATCTTGATGTGCTGGCTTCAAGGGCTGTTTATGCATGTGTTTATTTATTAAATATTATCGCAATGCAAGCACCTTATTCAAGGGGACATCTTGTCAGACATACTAAGATTGATTATTGTAACCCACGTTATAATTTAAAATCAGTGAGGGTCCTGTGTGGCATAGCCCATATAGAAAAGTCTGAAATAATATAATTGGGATACTGTTATAATAACAGTGTAGAAAATCTGATTACAAGCAGCAATGGATTCGGAATGGATCATGCAGTGGTCCTGATATGCTACGCTGGTACCATATTGCATATTCATAACATAGTGATATCATTGGTGTGACAAAATAGGACAGTGAAAATGGTAAAGGCTTATACCATTGAAGCTCCACTTGTTCTATCTTTCCCCCTTTCTTGTGCCACTGCTTGTTTTTGAGGACTATTTGCTAAAAGGGCAGCCACCATTTTCACAGTATGGATTTTTAAAAGCAGCCATATTTTTTTTGTTTTTGTTTTTAACGGACACCTCAAACGATTATATCAGGTCCGTTTGACATTTAAGAACATAAGAACATAAGAAAGTTTACAAACGAGAGGAGGCCATTCGGCCCATCTTGCTCGTTTGGTTGTTAGTAGCTTATTGATCCCAGAATCTCATCAAGCAGCTTCTTGAAGGATCCCAGGGTGTCAGCTTCAACAACATTACTGGGGAGTTGGTTCCAGACCCTCACAATTCTTTGTGTAAAAAAGTGCCTCCTATTTTCTGTTCTTAATGCCCCTTTATCTAATCTCCATTTGTGACCCCTGGTCCTTGTTTCTTTTTTCAGGTCAAAGAAGTCCCCTGGGTCGACATTGTCTATACCTTTTAGGATTTTGAATGTTTGAATCAGATCACCGCGTAGTCTTCTTTGTTCAAGACTGAATAGATTCAATTCTTTTAGCCTTTTAAACCCGGGATAATTCTGGTTGCTCTTCTTTGCACTCTTTCTCGAGCAGCAATATCCTTTTTGTAATGAGGTGACCAGAACTGAACACAATATTCTAGGTGAGGTCTTACTAATGCATTGTAGAGTTTTAACATTACTTCCCTTGATTTAAATTCAACACTTCTCACAATATACCCAAGCATCTTGTTAGCCTTTTTTATAGCTTCCCCACATTGTCTAGATGAAGACATTTCTGAGTCAACATAAACTCCTAGGTCTTTTTCATAGTTCCCTTCTTCAATTTCACTATCTCCCATGTGATATTTATAATGCACATTTTATTGCCCATGCAATACTTTACACTTTTCCTATTAAATTTCATTTGCCATGTGTCTGCCCAATTCTGAATGCCGTCTAGATCATTTTGAATGACCTTTGCTGCTGCAACAGTGTTTGCCACTCCTCCTATTTTTGTGTCGTCTGCAAATTTAACAAGTTTGCTTACTATACCAGAATCTAAATCATTAATGTAGATTAGGAATAGCAGAGGACCTAATACTGATCCCTGTGGTACACCACTGGTTACCTCACTCCATTTTGAGGTTTCTCCTCTAATCAGTACTTTCTGTTTTCTACCTGTTAACCACTCCCTAATCCATGTGCATGCATTTCCTTGAATCCCTACTGTGCTCAGTTTGAGAATTAATCTTTTATGCGGGACTTTGTCAAAAGCTTTCTGGAAATCTAAATAAACCATGTCGTATGCTTTGCAGTTATCCATTGTCAATGTTGCATCCTCAAAAAAGTCAAGTAGGTTAGTTAGACACGATCTCCCTTTCCTAAAACCATGCTGGCTGTCTCCCAGGATATTGTTCCCATATAGGTCATTTTCCATTTTGGATCTTATTATAGTTTCCATAAGTTTACATATAATAGAAGTCAGGCTTATTGGTCTGTAGTTACATGGTTCGGTTTTGTCTCCCTTTTTGTGGATTGGTATTAGGTTTGCTATTTTCCAGTCTGTCGGTACAACCCCTGTGTCAAGATACTGTTGCATGATCTTGGTTAGCGGTTTGTAAATAACTTCTTTCATTTCTTTGAGTACTATTGGGAGGATCTCATTTTAAGAGCTCCTAGTCCCTTTAACACTTCTGCCTCTGTTATGCTAAAGTTATTTAAAATTGGATAGGAACAGGTCGACATGTGGGGCATGTTGTCCGTGTCCTCCTTTGTAAAAACCTGTGAAAAGTAATCATTTAATATATTTGCTATTTTTTTTTTTCATCTATGATTTTGCCATTTGTGTCTCTTAGACATTTGACCTCCTCTTTGAATGTTCTCTTGCTGTTATAATATTGGAAAAATATTTTGGAATTGGTTTTAGCCCCTTAGCAATATTGATTTCTATCTCTCTTGGCCTTTCTAACTTCCTTTTTGACTTGTGTTTGCAGTTCCAAGTACTCTTTCTGTGTACTTTGTTTTTGGTCCCTTTTAAACGCTTCTGTAAAGTGCCTTTTTTCGCTGAATATTTTTTTTAATTGATCTATTAAACCATTTTGGCCATTTTGTTTCAGATTTAGATTTGTCTATTTTGGGATGTAATCGTTTTGTGCCTCTAGTACTACATTTTTAAAAACAGCCATCCTTTTTCTGTGGATGTTTCTCTATTTTACTCCAATCTACTTCTGTTAGTCTCTGTTACATACCTTCATAGTTTACTTTTCTAAAATTGTAAACCTTAGCTTTAGTCATTACTTTTGGGGTTTTAAAAATATTTCAAATGAGACCATGTTGTGGTCTGAGTTTGCCAAAGGCTCTCTGACCTCTGTTTTAGTTATTCTGTCTTCATTATTTGAAAGATTAAATCAAGGCATGCCTCCCTCTAGTCGGTGCCTTGACAAATTGCGTTAGGAAGCAGTCATTTGTCATTTCTACCATTTCAATTTCGTCCGTCGTGCCCCCACCGGTTCTCCCATTTTATACGGGGAAGTTGAAATCCCCATTAGTATGGCTTCTCCTTTCTACACGCATTTCAATGTCATTGTACAACAGATTATTTTGCTCAGCGTCTGAGTTTGGTGGTCTATAGCATGCTCCTATTATTATGCCCTTTGAATTTGTGTCCATTATTCTGACCCATATTGATTCTGCATTGTTTTCTTTGTCCTGATTTAACACCTGGGCTTCAAGACTATTTCTTATGTATAGCGCTACCCCTCCGCCTCTTCTGTCCTGCCTGTCTTTCCTATATGGTGTGTACCCACAAATATTATATTCGTCTCCATCACTCTCAGTCAACCAAGTTTCTGTAACACCTATTACTTGTTAGTGCAGTAGCTTCAAGTTCTAACATTTTGTTTCTGAGACTTCTAGCATTAGTGGGACTAGATAGATACATTTAATAGTTGTCTTACCTGAGTTGTTGTCCTTGTTTTGATGTGGTCTCCCTTCTGTTTTTTTGTTTTCTCCCTCCTTCCTTTCTAGTTTAAAAAAGCGTCGTCCCTGGGTGGGCTTGAACCACCAACCTTTCGGGTTAACAGCCGAACGCGCTAACCGATTGCGCCACAGAGACCAAACTTACCAAACCAAACTTTGCATGAGCTCCGTGGTTAAAATCAAAGTGTTGGTTGTATAAGTCCAGTGGGTAACTGAACTGCATTCTGGTATTTAAACACAATTATGCCGTGGCAGAATCACATTTATCCTGATGAAATTCCGTTGCTTGGAAACATATGACATGTGTATGTTCATGGAATTGCAGGATGTGCACAATATGAAAACCAGGAGTTCCGCAGTGCATCCATCTTTTGTGGGTTTGATTAATTTTTTTCGTTACCAACATCTTGACTTTTCCTTTATCATGCAGAGCTGTAACTAATGAAGTATTAGGACTTAAAGAAAGTCTATCATTTAACACCTGTCAGTAAATTTAGTACCATTTTAGTACCGTTTTGTAGTAAATCCTTATGCATGAGTTTTTTGTTTGTAAAACACCCATTTTTATGTGTACCGTGTTACAATTTGGTCCAGCTATAAATTGGGTCACACCTGGTTTTCTCCCTGGTTCAAGAAAACATTTGCAGATGGACAACAGTTGTGGAGCATTAATGTAATACTGTGATCTCATTATAAGGTAGCCTTTGATACAGTGGAACCAGTTATAATGCAGTATGGTCTTGCTCTAAAATGCCATTCCACGTAACTATGTAGTTATAAAGAGGGAGAGTGTCCTTAGTTACATGGCAAATTGACCAATAGATCTCTTAACCAAATTTATAATACCATTTAACCACCTGTCTGGGAAAGTATTTTGGAAAGCTATGATTTCACGGTTACAGGTAAGAAAGGCACTGTAGCATGATCTTCCACCACACGTCAGCAGAAGATTTTCTGTTGCCTGGTCTTGGCGCACTAGTTTTTGCCACATCCTCTTTTGTACACCTCTTGATCTTGGCTGAGCTAATGCACCTTAAGTGACAAAGCTATCTCTGATGCATAGCTTGGAGTGCGTCTTCAGGCAACTTTAACCATAGGTAAATATAGGTTAGGGTGGGGGGCCTGTCACAATCATATGTGTCTTGCTTAGTACCCATTCCTTCACTCCATGCCACAATCTAATGACGCATTTACCAGAAGGACCGTCTGGCAATAGTGCCTTCATGTTCCAGCTGATGCCAGAAGTCATGCTGCCTGCAGTGAGAACGTATCGAAACACTTTGCTTGACTTGAACCCGATTCCACAAGCTTAATTGCCCAGAAGGTCAGTACAGCCCTGCATTAGCTTACTTTCTCTCAATCTAGCTTGCTTGCTGATGCTTGTGTCCCCAATTCTACTCTATCTGAATAAGTCTTATCTGCAAGTGTGAATAATCATCTGAATCAAAGATAGTAATGTGGGTTAAATCAATAAAATGTTTTGTTGATGAGCTGGGACCCATTTCTTTTGAAAACTTCATGCTCAACTATTACTTTCACGAAACAAAGGCCTTCAGTTTTTTAAATTGCCAACCTCAGTTTAACACCGAAAACCCTAGAAAGAGGGGAAAATAAACTAAAAGCACAGAGAACAACTTCACAAGAAGGCTGACAGATTAATCTGGGCTCATGTTTAATAACCAGGTTCCCATGGAAACCCAGTACTCTAACAAAGCTCAAATTCAAACTGCTCTTGACCCAGTGCCTACAGACGTCTGCTCTGGGTTTTTCTCAAAATAAGGTCCCACTATTTTTTTCCTTTTATTGCTTAGGCCAGAACAAGTAAATCCAACAGAAATAAAATACACAGCCAGGTGTTGGCTCTCATTCCATTTGTGTTTTCATCAGTGAAGCTCTAGAATGTGCTGAAGGGGGCAATTCATATTGGGGATTGACCTCAAAAAAGAAATCTAACTTGCATTGCTCCATTGACATTTCCTTCCTCCCCTTTTCACTGTACAGATTGTTTTCATTACAGTCTTTTATAAAAATGCTTAATGTTTCTGATTAAGGTAACACCTTCAATTTTCTTCCTGTCTCAAGGGGGTGTGAAGAAGGCAACAGAGATGAGTATGAGAGTATGTGCTGCTCTCAGCAAGTATTAGAGTATGCATGCCTGCCTCCCTTTTCTCCATGTAATTCATTCTACACAAAAGCCTCTTCTGAACTTTGTAACATTTTTGGCAAGGATTAGAATGAGCATTATACCCCCCACTTCCCTTCGTTAGGCTTATTATTAAGTCTTAGCAACCTTATAAATATATTCAATAAGAATGAGTTTAATCCATGTAGGAGATATATATATATATATATATATATATATATATATATATATATATATATATATATATATATATATATATATATATATATATATATATATATATCTCATGCATGAAATTGGGTAGTATGACGTATTGTAATTTATGTTCTATATAAAATGACACATCCATACTTGTAGACTGTGTTTCACATACGGAAACTATATGTCATAAAATAATTGTACATATATGAACATTGTGGCTTTCCGCATTTATTGTAAAATGAAATTTAGCAAACTTTAGCAACACTTCAATGTGTTACTCTCTCACTACCAACAATGTAGATTAGGGGCTGACCACTGTTTCTGTACATTTCTCGACATAAAGCCAGGAGGCTGTGTGGTCCAGTGGTTAAAGAAATGGGCTTGTAACCAGAAGGTCCCCGGTTCAAATCCCATCTCAGCCACTGACTCATTGTGTGACCCTGAGCAAGTCACTTGACCTTGTGCTCCGTCTTTCGGGTGAGACATAATTGTAAGTGACTCTGCAGCTGATGCATAGTTCACACACCCTAGTCTCTGTAAGTCGCCTTGGATAAAGGTGTCTGCTAAATAAACAAATAATAATAATTTAAATAATTAAAAAATCTAATGGCTGATTGATACTTTTAACTGTTCATATTCAAAGCTATAATTGAGGCTTACAGTCACTGTCAATAACACCACACGACCAGGATAAAAAAAGGTGTAATTTGCCCTTTTTGGAGACCCCTCCTGGCAGTAGTGCTTTTGGCAGTAGGTCATACTATTGTTTGAAGCATGTCAGAATAAGTGACCATGACAGAACATACTGCCTTTCTTTTTTGTCTTTGTCGTCCCCCCGTCCCCCTCCCCCAAAAAAATACTCTGCCTATGTCAGCTGGAATAGACATAACATCAATGAAAGCAGATTCTGGCTTCGATTTAACGGGACTCAATGGAGTTCTCTAAACACCCTGCTGTAGCCTAAATGGCAGTTTTCAAAATCTTTGAAAATGCTTTGATGCATACAATTATTCATCTACAAAGGCCCTATTTTTGAGGCAAGTACATATTTTTGGAGAGCAACAAAACTATCGAGAAAAAAATAACAAGTAATAACTTCCCTTTTGTTCACAGTAGTATCCTAGCTTTATACTATTAATGTTATATTTCAAATAAATATTTTAAAACATATATTGAACTATAAAAAATGGCAGCAAAAATATTTAATTGTATTTAAATATATTTTAGACATACACTGACATATGAAATAAGGGAACATATTTCAAAGTATGCTTCCATATACTGTGAAATATGTTAGGAATATATGTCGAAAATATATTTAAATATATATAAAATGAAATATAAGGAAACATATTTCAAAGTATGCTTCCATATATTTTTTATTTATATAACACTTTGATATATATATATAATTTTTTTTTTCTACCATATTGTAACATTACTGCTACACATCCATTCTACCCAGAATTAATGACAGATTCAACAGTTTTATTCATCCAACCCATACAGCTGCAGAGCACAACACATGTCAGGGAATTTAACACACAGTGGGGAGAGACAATGGGGTCACACCAAACGACTCACACACGATATACGGTAACACATCAGACTTACCCCAGAAAGGACAGGACGGGTACACACAAGGGAGAACAATAACACAAGGGTTAACGTCCGAAAAGGGGAACAGAACAGTCCACCTGTCCTTCAGAGCCGAGAGAAAGTCCAATTGCTCGCTCCCAAATGCCCCGCTCCGCCCTTATGTAATTAGGTCCCTGATTCCTTGTACTGTAATGTCATTTATAAGGTTGTTTTGCGTCAAGACGATAATGACTTGTGTGTGATACTGTAAAATGTTAAACTTATTCAGGAAAGGATAAATACAAATTAATAATACATCAGAACTGCAATATACGAGTGTTCCTTTGCTTTTCTATATTGGCAAAATATAATGTCTGGTAAGGAATTAAATTTATACCCGGGATGACATTTTAAGAAGTGTTAAAATGCATTAAAGAAAATGTGTATGTTACAGAAACAATGTGGGCACACCATGGCATGCAAAGTAGCCCAGTGGAATATACTCTTGTAATATATATATTTCCCTGAATTTGTTTTAGACTAAGTGGAACAACAAACAAAAACCCAAACAAAAAAACTTTTCAAGCCTTCAATGTTATGCTTTGTCACCATGGAAACAACGATAACAATAACCAAATTTATACCTTGTACTTACAAAAGTGGCAACCCAGAAAATGTGAAAGCTTTTTCTTCACCCACACACAGATGGATAGTGTAATTACAGTGCCCCCCAGCAAACACACTTTACATTTCTGAAACAAGAACGAATAGCCATCAAAAAACAAATTGAGAAAGCTACATCTCTCCAGTCTTTCTGTGGGATCAAATATAACTCTTATGTGCCAGTTTACTGTGTTCTTCCACGGGTTAGACTTCTGTATGCTTAATCGGAAACATTGCTGACATCTGCTTTTTTAGGTAATAAATCTATGAGCTGAATAGACACGTGTTTTAATGACCTTCAGATTTGAGAGGTTATCATAGACACTTCTGCCACAGTTCTGACACAAATCAGATAAAAATGTATTATTATAAGATAATATGTACTACTTCAGCTGTACTAAGATTTCTAGTTTTGGCACAAGAGCATTACTGTGTACAAAGTAAAGCAAGGTTGTTCTATTTACATAGATGGCAATGGCAAGTTTTATTTTTTAATTGTGAACAAGAAATATGTATAGATTTGTAGTAACACACACACACACACACACATATATATATATATATATATATATATATATATATATATATATATATATATATATATATATATATATATATACTTTATTTAATGCTATTGTAGAATTCTGCTGTTGTATAAATTAGAAAGCCTGTGTGGTTTTGTACAACAGAGACATCTGTACACAAAAGTCCTTCTAGTATAGGAAATACAACGCTTAGATGGTTAATGATGACAGCATGATTAATACATCTTTTTATATATGTGTGTGTGTGTGTGTGTGTGTAACCACAACCTGCATATTCTGTTAAACATGACAAGAGTACTGATACAAGTCATTTCAGTCAATTACTGTGTATCTTTACCCAAAGGAGAACATATGCCCACAGTGAGGACTGAACCCAGGATCTCCAGCTCCAAAACGCATAAACCTTACTGCTTAAGCCAATAGAACAGCTCATTTCATTCAGGTCAGTAGATAATCTCTCAATTCTAATAAGATTCCAAATGCAACATAAAGGCAAACGAAGAGATTGATCTCTACCTATCCTCTGAGCAAGCTGGGGTTGGAGATTGAATTTAATTTGTAATACCTTCCTCTGGGATCCAATTATTCTCAATACCATATGAGATGTACTAACTAATGCTTGTGGAAATTAACTAGGAATGAACACACTTTATTATGTTATTTTTTTAAAGATAAATTACAGGTCACCCAACAATCTGGAATATACAGAATTTAAGATGAGTTTAAGGTTTAGAGCCAACTTTGCTTCAACTCATTTCACACAGCAAAGCCAGGTGAAGTGCTACACTTCCTCCTAACCTGTAGGGGCTGTTTGTAAAAGTTGAGCTCTATAAACCAGGTGCATTGGGCCCTTGGAACGTAATTGTTTCCTTTGGGAGCTATATCAATGGCGTCCTAACAGGAAGACGAGCATGCGCCGTATTTATCAGTGCCATTTTCTTAAATGGGTCAGACTTTGTGAGAATGTTAGGATGAACACCATAGTTTTAAGAATGAAAGGAGAACACTGGCCATCGCATGGTACATATGTGGAAACACAAGGAAAATTACACATTATGATGTATTGTTTGTATTTATATCAATTATTTGATTAGACACTATATATAATATACATTTCTTGGTATGCAATTGATTTCTCTTTGGCATTGATTTGTTGATTTTTGCAATTAATATGATGTTTGTTTGCTTGCGCCTACCTGATTTATCATGCAATTGCATATATATATATATATATATATATATATATATATATATATATATATATATATATATATATATATTAAGACAGCAGGAGGGGTTAAATCCTCCCTGCAGAAAAACGTGTGCGTAGGCACATTTTGGGTTTGTTTTTGTTAATTGTTTTATTGTTAATTATCACCTGCACCTGGCTATGATTGTAAATTAGAGCCAGGTGCAGGGTTTATAAGGAGAGCAGTCAGTCTGCTCCTGGCTGCTGAAGTGTGTAGAAGCCTGACTGTGCTGGTGTGTGGGTACAGCCGTAATTAAAAGGAAAAGGTAGTGTAGAGCCTTTTTGTGTGTGCTGTGTTGTTTATTTTGTGTTACAGGTAAACAGCTTAGCTGTCCTGTCTTTTAGTTTAGGTTCCTGTTTTGTTTAGTTATTGCTCAAAGAGAGCTAGGTGTTTGTTTTGTTTATTTTTGTTTTTGTATGTTTGTGTTAATTAAAAATAGCGCAATCGTGCTTTAAAAATCCATTTCTGTGCCTCGGTCAGTGTTTTTAAAGGGGCAACGAACCGCGGTGGGTGTGATTCTTTTACTATATATATATATATATCTATATATATATATGTAAATGTGGTTGCACACTTGCTTCACAGAAACTGATATTTTATCTTCATAACAACATATGTCTAAGAATAGTGTGAAACAAGACTAGTTTTAAGTGCTACTGCATTTTCCCAGCACTGCTTGGATTGCCACTGATATATTAATTGTATAAGCTAATGTAAAAGAGAAAAATATAGAATCTTGTCTGTCAGCAAAGTGTTGTGTGGGCTGAACATGCAGATTTCACTTTCCCATTAACCCCCTGACCTCCAGCCATTTGTACATTTAAAATACTACTGTATAAAAACACATTTCAGACTTGTGTCTGTGAGGAGGGAAAACAAATATAAGCCATGCGTTTTAGCATTGCAGTCAGCTTAAATTCTGTGTTATTGCTTTTTGTAAAGCTCTGTAAGAACTCCCTGTTAATCAAAACCCAAAAAGGTCTAACAATTCCGCTTCAGAACCGTTACACTACCGTGTGTCATATCATATTGATAACAATTTCTTGGATGGTCTTAATATGTTCCTTTCCCAAATTTCGAACCAAACAACAACGTGTTTTCATTTTAAGACTTTCACCTTTCAGAAATGTATAGTAAATTACAGAATTATAAAGCTTGAGATGCACCATAATTTCAAAATAAAGCTAAATGATTCAAATGTGGTACTTGCACTACGCAAAAGGCAGTGTGATGAAGGCCCCTGGACATATTTGCATCAAGTGATGAACATGGATTTTGCATGGGATTTGAAGTGGATGATGGCGAGTTATTTCTATGTCTGTGATCTTCAATTGTCATTCATTCTCACCTCTCCATGCAGTTCTGTCATCCTGCGTCTTAAAGGAGCACACAGCAACCAGCTAGAAGATGCAGCTGCGGTTTCATAAGGAGTGTGTGTGTGTGTAAGAAAGTGGACAATGCATCTTTAAGCAGTGAGTCTTGTTTGTTAACACTTTTAATATGATTAAAACTGTCTGGAGACACTCAATCCTACAACCAGCAGGAACCCAACAATGTAATCAGGGGGGATAAACTGCATTACTTCACGCTTTCATCTGAGTCATGTTCTAAACATGTCAACAGTCTGGCAGCAATTTCTAGGAATGGATCAGGTGCTCAAAACCCTTGGTTACAGCGTAACAAGCTTAACTCTTACTATGCTATTGTCTGGCAGGAGTCGTCCCTGAAAAATTCAGACAATTTGACCTTGGTAACTTTAGGGTAGCAGAAATAACAACTCCATTTAAAACCTGACAGAAGACCTTTGGGGCATCAGCAATTTCATTGTCATGTCAATCAAATTAACCTCCCTTTTGAAGTCACAGGATTCTGGTTAGATTACTCAGATAGCTGTGTTTTTAAAAGCTCACAACCAACACAAAGCTTGTTAAATATAAATATTGAAGCTGTTATTTATTCAACAAACCCACCTTGAATATGTTTTATTTGGACTGGTGGCCTTATTTTGACATTTACCCTACTGAATTATGTATTTTGTAAGTGTAAGATACTGTAGACTATTATGTATGATATTTAACTAATACTATAAGTGATGTCAGTGCAGCATGCAAAGCATTTTAGATTAAGTATTTTTGCCTTGAAATTTAATTTGAAGCATTTCAAGTTTCCTGCACTGTCAGACCCAATCACCTGATGTCTGATTACCTGTAACAAGGGTTCTCATAGGTGTTTTTTTTGGTACTTTTTACCTAACCTTTACTTTGTCTTTGAGACTAATGAATGTGTCATTTCTAAAGATTCAGAGGAAAAGCTGATTTTATTAACAACGCTGAAAGTGGAATGAGGTGCCAAACTTTTCCAGACAGGGTTGTGCATACGTTTTCTCTTAATCTAACAAAACAATATATCCTTAACGAAGAAGTTTTATCTAAAACATTTAGTAATCTGTGACAACTTGATCAACCGAGAACAATACATAATTAGGAATTTTTACTCTTGGTATTCGTGGCCTATGGGTTGTCCATTCACCAGAAAGGTATTTGTCGCGTCTCACCCCAGAGAGTGCAATTAATTGACCCGGTGGACCCCGGAGTCCGCTGAATGAAGGTTTATGACTGACTTTTGTGACTCGCTAATCCGATAGCTGAAAAAATACTTCAATTTAACTGAAGATTTTCAAATGACTTTTTCAACTTGGATGTGACAATGCAACAAAAATAAACAGCACCACACACATGAATGTATTACAAATTATATATAATTATTTTTTAACTGTATCCACATACTTACTAGCCATCTGGAAATTACAAGCAGCATATCAACCAGCATTGCTAATGATCTATTCATCTTCAGCCCCAAACCCATTTAGTCTCAAACAACATATTAATCAATACCCTATGTACATCATTATCCATGTAGCATACTTAAATAAAAATCTGATTGATATTTGTTTCCCTATTTTTAAACCGTAATTTTGGAAACAATCACTAAATATAAAACTATATTTTTATAAAACCTTGCATCTGCATGGTATAACGAAAAAAACATAAACAAGGCGGTTGCCCTAGCAACCAGCAGCAGTCTGTTAGGGTCAATTAAAATTTGAAGAAATTTGGCGGTGGTTGACCATTTTAAAGTCTTGCGTCGGTTCCACTATTTTATGACTTTGTTAGCATTTATGAAATACGACTGACGACGATGGCGCGTATAGCAGCAGCACCGAGGTCTGTGATCCAGGTCTGTGCTTCTGGGCATCTCCAGTTTTATTTGGCTGCTGTTGCCCACTTATGAAAAACTTGACCTTTTTTGGGCTGGAATATGAATCAAGCCCTGGGGCGCAGTGAGATTCTGAATTGAGCATGCTGGGCAGGGGGCAGGAGGGAGGTGCTCCTGCTGTGGTAATGAGGTTAGGTGAGGAAGGGGGGTCTCTTCTCAGCAATGAGGTGATCAGTCATCCTAGCAGCCGTTGGGCTAAGCTGGATGGGAGGTTATGATTAGAGATTCTTCCCGAGCCTTTCAGCTGGGTGCTGATTGCCAGTCCATTAGCAGGCATTGCTCCTGGGGAGCCCACAGAAATTCTAGCCTGGTCCCACTCAGCAGGGACCGCAATAGGAACTTCTAAAAGCACTTTAATTAAAGAGCAAAATTGTTACTTAGAAATGTAATCTTTTTTTTTTTTTACATAAATTGTTTAAATGCATGTTAAAAGTCATTCATAACAAAGCTATAACCACTCTGCATAAATCTAGCAAAACTTGTACTGCCGTAAGTTGAATTATATTTGATCATAAAGGATATGCAAAATGCAACCTAGTGCCTGTGACGATTTATTTTGACTGAGCGAGTGTGAATACAAATTCAACTAACGGTACTGAACTTAAGAAAGACACAGTTCTATTTGAAAGTACTAGTATCACAGGTATTTTTATTACTATCTCCTTAAAAATATCTTAAACAGATATGCTAATTGTGTCATTTAAGAACAAACGGTATATGCAGGCAAAATATATACATTTATATAAGATTATAGAATCTTAAAAAAAGAACAACAAGCTATTAATGGGCGATTTAATATCCTGACAATCAAGTTTAGGCTGTAAGGAAATATTGCATGCTGCACACTTGTGTGTTAATAAAACATAGTCCCTTGATACTCCATTAGATTTTTAAATGTTATCCTTTTGACATTTAACAATGTTAAACCAAATGCTAAGTGCTGTTGGAATTATTGGCCCCTAGGCTAAGGCTCACTGCACATAGCAATGTTCTGTCTCATCCTACGAGACAAACTTGAATGTGTATGTACCAAGCTAGAGACAAGACTCCATGGCCCATCAGATATCTTGGCAGAATAAACAAATATTCTGTTTGCTTAGGCATACCATCAGGAAGTACTGTATTCAGTCCTGTGTAAAGCAGCAGTGATACCACCAATGTGGTCTGATAAAGGCCATGGCTCATGAGACAAATCAAATCATGTTAAGCCGTATACATTTGAAAATTCAAATCAGCCACTTTAATATTAACCAGAAAATAATTAACAGTAATTGCATAGTGATTAATAGTGGCATTATCTCTAATACTGTTTCTCAGCATTAGATTGTAATACTGATTAGGTTAGTGTTGTGTTTCAGGTTAGGGTTACTGTGATTCAATGAATGCTTGGTAGTATCATACATGTAAATAATAACTTGTAATTACTGTCCAGTTAACAAATACCAATTCTATTTAAGCACATGCCGGCATCTATAACATCGCGTCAAATTCTAAATAGAACGGTCAAATATTACATTACATTTCAGTTATAATGTATGCTGTTCGAATGTTACTTCCAAAGGGCCGGTTGTGCATTTAGTTAAGCTAATCAAGTTTGAGAGTCTATTTTAATTATCTAAACTGCTGCAGATCTAAATACTGACATCTTAAAACCTGTAAACCCTGCCCTGCATATTCATTCCACTGCAATACATAGAGGTTACTCCCTGGAATCTTGTGTTGTATCAGTATTATGTCACAAATAATTACCAAATAACTAAGTTATACTAAAATAAGTTATATAGGGTCATTCCTCATGAGTAGCAAAAGAGTAACCAATGCCTCATCTGTTTTTCTTAATTGTATTATTATTCTGTATTACTTATAATGGATGTGAAAGTATGGTTTGCAGTGCTCAGGTGAATAGGTGATACAGGTGCTCCAACAACGACAGACACAAAGTTACGGTTCAAAACAGTTCTTTATTTTCTCCTTTTGTTCTCTGTTTGAGACTGTGAAATAATAATGCTGACTCTACCCAACAATGGGTATTGTCAGCATTTAAACCACGGGGTTCAGTCCCGAAATAATAATACACAAAACAACACAGACACAGACACGGTCACTTCTCCTGACAGTGTGTGCTCCGAGTGCAGGTGCAGTGCAAGGCAATTACAGTGACAAGTGGTGCAGTGTAGTCTGGGCTCGATGCTGGCCTGTAGCAACAGCTCCCAGGTTGTGTGATAAACACAGACAGTTAGTTTCCACAAAACAAACAAACCACTTAACACTCACGATTGGTTTTTACACAGTCCGTTTCCTTTTTGGTCAATCTTCTAACCACATCAAAGGAACAGATTACATTGTCACATCCCCAATTATACCCTTAGTCACGCCCCCTTCGATAGCTGGTTCAGTCACGTCTCCACCAATCCATGACTGACACATCGCGTACCGCTTTAGTGCGATGATGTCGGGCATAGTGATCTTGCCCCCTTCCTGGCTGGCTGGCTTCCAACTGACCCTGGAATGAATTGCCAGACCAACCAGTATGAGGCACTCTGTTCCTGTTAAACAGCGCCCTCACAGATCGGGAGGGAGATTGCTGACTAGAATTAATTCGCTCTCTGTCACATGGACTATGGTTTATTGTATTCCTCCAACTTGTGGTGTCCAGTAAGAATGTTTTTCAAAGAAGGCTGCAGTAACCAGGCAACAGGCACATCAGGGGTTAACAGAGGCTGGGAATCATTTTCAGGCTGGGTTGCTGGTTCGTTCAGTTCCGTGTTCAACGCAGCGATTAGTGACTCCTAGTCAAAATCAAAAGAAAGGGTAGTATCCGTTTTAATAGGGTTTAATTATGATTTAAATTGAAACAGTATTTTTGCAAAGCCGAGAATGTTGGTATATTAGAGATCTGGCTCTTGGTTTGATTGTGATGACAACTTCATTGCAAATAAGTTCAACCATAATATAATAGTTATAAAATGAGTTCTACATCATCTAGTGTAGTGGTAATAAGCAATAAATAAATAACCTCTGTTGCTGTTTTGTTTATTATAATCAAAGGTAATGTTTTTTTTTTCACCCCCATCCTCAAATGTTACGGTCCAGCAAATCCATCAAAACAGCTTCCAGCAATCAAGTAACGGATTGACACGTGTCAAAAACACCAGCCTTCAAGGAACAGAGCTGTGTGTCGGATTGATAACTGTGACGTTCAAACCCCAAGCTGTCACTGAGGTTTGTACCTTTCCATTGCCTAATGGACTGCAGACAATGATATGATTGTGTCGCAAAGCACTCTTAACAAAAGCCAACCCAGTCAAACGCCCTTGAAGACAAGCATTTCTGTTGCCACTGGAATCATTCCAGCTTTTAAAAGTTGAAAACTGGTAGGCGTGCTCCTTCCAGCCAATTCCAAGTGGTCTAGTTTTACAGAATATGTTATTTGCCGACAGAAGCAGATAGGCTTTTGAAGTATGCTCCTGCAACATGCACTTGTGTTGGCTGCAGCATGTATTTCAGATTATGATCAAGCTCTCCTGTGTGTAATGACAATACAGGTTTGTTTGCTCTAAATTGGGAAACGGTGACATTTCCACAAGCTCAGGCATTCCACAATAATAATGGCTGACAATATTTCTTGTAATTTTATAAGGAAAACTATATCCATCAATCACCCTGTCATTCTTAAATGAGTCTGGCAGATGATATTGTATTATTTCCTACCTGGTAGCATCAGTGGTAAGGGAAGCTATAACTTCCTTACAACCGCCCTAAACTGGATTAGCTCCAGATGTGTCTGATACCCTCTCCACACTACTGAAATAAATCAATACACATTGAAACCATGCGATTGTCATTCATCTCATTCACAATCATGCTTTGAACACATCATGACTGCACATCATTTGGGTGGTTCTGCCTGTTTTCAACGCATTTATGCAGTTGTCTTTATTAGAACGGTGTACACTGAGAACAGGAAAGAGCAAACCAGAATTTAAATATGAAAATTAAGCCTTCTAATTGGTTTCCTGTCCATTGCTACTGTGGTTATTTTCTCCAATAGGTCATTACTCCAACAAAATATAAGGCTTAATTATCATTTATTATTTCTAATGAAAATTGGATGCTAAGTTGTTGGTTCTGCAGACACATTATATACAGTAAATAAATTGCTCACCTTGCTTATTTTGTTAATGGGGTTGTGAGTTTAGCAGTACTGCAAATCAAAGGCAATGTGGACTATTTAGTTGTTAACTTATTTATTGTTGATCAATGTTCATGTTTGTGCTGAGTTTCTCCTTCCCAGGTTCCCTGTGTTGTAGTAACAGCAACTTAAAGTAGTTGTAACAGATAAAATAATTTCATAAATCTTACCAGTTTTGTTCTTGTATTGTCTCAAATCTGAGTTTTGAAAGAAAACTCATGTTATAGGAACACATGTTATATGTATTTTCATTTAAAAATAGTATCTCGTGCTACGTTTGTTTAAAGAAAGTTCTCATTTCCTATGCCTTATTCTCAGGAAAAGCATAGCTTGCAAACATATATATATATATTTTTTTATCATGTACCATATCATGTTTTAAAATAAACAATATATGTTTGCTATGTGTTTCTTTGGACATTCAAAACCTATATAATGAATGGAAGTGCCCAAAAGGTAAGAGTTATGGAATCATTTTACTAGCTGCAATCCTTTTTAGTCTTACTTTGCTAGAGTAATGATCTATTGCAGAAAAGAAAGGATGTGACAATTGCTGATTTAAAAGTTTTCAGGTGAGAATTTATTACCTGGGGAGCAAAACATTATTTATTTATTTTTTGTTCACCCAACAACTTAATGATTGATAATCTCTGTCCACAGACAGATTTATCAATTGTGTTTTAATCCTTCATTTGTGACCCCCTTCCTCGCACTCTTAAGGTAACTGCCAGTCTATTTGGGTGATAATTTGCTGGAATTAATTTATGCACATATTTCATTTTGCAACATTTGGCTGAGCCACAATGTTTTCGTTTGACATGTTAAAGTCTCTAAAGAGGGTAGAGTGTACTGTACTTGAATGCCGTCTTCACTATCTTACTGGTATGGGGGAGACCAGTACTGTTTTTACAGGAATACAAGTGACTGTCTCGGATGACAGCCTCACCTCTGCTGGCTAAAGGATAAAATTGCAGTGCCAAACTTTATATGTATTATTCAGGGTGCCAAGCAGAATTCTGAAGTATTGACCAGGACCCCTTCATTTAAGTGTTAGATTAGTGGCTGACATAAGACTGGGAGCCATTACGATCCTGTAAGTGAACTGAGGCTGGATCGATGTATCTGATTCCCCTTTGTCTCTGTCAACCAGACTAATGCCATTTGAGGGGGTATTGATCCACTTTATCATCACCCTTACGACTTCTCCCTCAGATAACTTTATTTAGCTGGGTCATTTTACAGGTCCCCAAGGTGTCAAGATAAGATCTGTCTGCTTTATGAGGTCAATGGAGGGGGTCTGGCTAGGTGGTTTAGCAGGTTAGGACTGGAACCTGCTGTGTCAAGGTGCCAAGATCTAAATAAGTGAGCTGGAAAGTGGCCAAACATTCACTGCAGAGTGTAGTAGCGATACCCTAGTGATAAAGGTACAATGAAGGCATATCTCCACTCTCTCAGGTCTGCAGATTAAAACAGGGCTAGTCTGCAGATATGATGGAATATGTAGATCAAATGGAAAGTGGACTGCTTAATTAGTATAAACCCATCTTGAATATTCTGCCAGAATATCCAGAATCTTTATATTTAATTCATTGACGTAAATATGGGGCATTCATTACATGATAGCTCTCTCTGTGAGAGGATTTGCTCTTCTTTAGTAATAGTATGTGACCCTAAGAAAAGCCTGGGTTGGACTACCTCTAAGTCTCCTTACCCCAAATGCCTGACTTGTGAAGCTGAACACCCCTGTCTGTGCTACATTTGTAGGAACATTCAATTTAGTAGTTTAACATGTGGTTTTACTAATCATGTATTAGAATTTGTAACCACGCCTTTTACAATACTTAATCGAACGTGTGTCTTTTTCCACACTATGCGTTCACTGTGCTTTAACATGAGTTGTGTTTTATTTTAGAAATTACAATATTGTTGCTGTAATATTGCCCCCCATTCTCTCGACTGCAACATGTATATGTACTGTGAACCTACAACATGGTTCTGTGATCGTCAAAGTATGTTTCTATATTTGTTTGCTTTCTCTTAAAGTCAAATTCCAGTCAACTATAATGATACTATTGTTAGTCGAGGTCAAATTCCGGTCAACTATAATGATACTATAGTTAGTCGAGGTCAAATTCTGGTCAACTATAATGGCACTGTAGTTAGTTGCAGGAGTTTTGTTTTGAAATATTGCCATTATTGATGTAAAATATTGTAAAAGGCTTGTAAAAACTTCTGAGATTCACCTTCTAATTTACAGAAGACCCCTGTCAGTTGCAACAGTAATAGTACAAGTAAACGACAGGGTGCATAATAATAATAATAATAATAATAATGAGAATAAAAACAACAGGTTTAAACAAGTCTTATAGCTCATTAAAAAGCTTGAAGGTAACAGCATTTCTCACTCCAGGAGGGCGAGAATCCTACCACTATGGTACGAAATAAGAACACAGGACTTGCCGCTATAATTATAGTTATGGAGATCCAATTTTAGGTGAAGGAACACTGGGATCTTAGTTCTCATGTGCAGTTTTCCAGTCACAAAGTCAAACATGGGCTAGATAAGTAGAGGGCCATTAACCCAGTTATCAATAGTATTTTTAGCCCAATGAATTCCCTCTGCTACAGTACTGATGCACATTTCAAAATCAGTGTCAGTGAAAAATTGTATCAAACACATAGCTTGTCAAGGTAAAAAGCATAGGCATTGAAATACAATTAATCCCTACAATCTAACAATTTTGTGCTTGTCTTAAAATTGTCTTAACCAATCATTTTAAAATCTCATTTCCCAGTCCCTTGTCCTGTTGCTGTAGAATATTCTGTGGTTTTCATCAGACTTGGTTTTCAGCTTGACTCTCCCACTGGGGAATTGTTAGCGGCAAAACAATGACATGGAAATCACAGAGAGTTATGTGTGCAGCTGCTTTGTGCTTCCAGCAGAGGACACTGCGAGGAACTGCAAAACATACCTGAGACGGCACAGGGCTTGGCAAAGTAATTTATTCAGTAGAAATCATGTATTTGGCTGGAGCCCATAGTAAAGCCTGGAGCCTGTCCAGCAAAAGTACGTGGAATAACAATTTTCTAACGTTGTAAAAATGTAGCAGTTTATTGGTGTACTTTTTAATGAACTTATTTGGAATTTTTATTTGAAATATTCCTAACGTCTAACTGATTAGCAATGTTGTTGTTTTTTTCTCTCTGTTTTTGGGCCCCCTGCCCAAGTTTGCCCACAACCCCCTCCCCGTGTATCAGATGGACTTACGGTTTCGCTTGAAAATGTTTAATTAAGTTTACAGCGCAAGGGAATTTCTAAGGCTTTCCGATTCCCTAAAGCAGCCCGTGGTTTCTCACCGGTGAACATGTTTATCCTGTGTCTATGCAGATTGACACCAACCTTCTGTTAACCAGCTGTCGAGAGAGATTGGTATGCATTGTATACACAGCCTTCAGTAGCAATAAAATGTATTTTCTGCTGTTGTTTCATGAAACTGTATCTTAACTTGTGCCCCACAACTCTAAAAAAAAAAAAAAAAAAGGCTCCATTCCAAAATCAAAGCCAGAAAGAAATTCTTGCTTGCATACTTGGCATTCTTTATGCTGTGTGGTATCGGGGGTATGGAAACTGGGTTTCAATATTATATCTGGGTAAAACCTTCCAAAATCATAGTGCGCTCTTTGTGTGACAGACCGACTCCCTTTGCTCATGGTCCTGACACGGCAAAGAGTGCACGTGTAATACCCTCTCAACTTGATTGGAGGTAGCCACTATCCTTAACTACAGCACCTTTTCCCTGGTGTATCCAATCCTAGTGCTTGAGGGCCAGTCCTCTCAAGGTTTAACAGGTAAAATTAAATAATGAACTACTTTAGCGCCTCTAGGATGTCTAATTGGTTAAAATAAAAAGTTTAGGACAGGGTTGAAATAAAAACCAGGATATGAAGGGACAAGTTTGGCCACCCTTTGCTGTAGCATTTTACAAGGAGACTTAGCCCATCCATCCTTCTCAAGAGCTGAGAGCTTCTGACAGCACAAGGTTTATATACACAGATGGACAGGCTAAATTGGCAATGAATTATTCATTTGTTTAACTTACAACCACATTACTCTTTTCTCTGACAGATACACTGACATACAGAAAGGTTTCCCCCACTTACCACATTTAGTATATCTCTGCTAATGGTCATTCTACAGCTGAAAGAAAAAGAAAAAACAGATACAATCTACTTGTGTGTAAGGTAGGGAGGTATGGTAGAGGTAAGGTGACCATATGGCTCCATGTTCAGCGGGACAGTTCAGGCTTTTCACCTCACAACCCAGTGCATTCTGGTAAGCGTAGTCCTGCTTCTTTTAAAGGAAACAATGGTACCTGAGACAGGTAAAACGTACCAGAATGCATTGGGTTGTTAGTTGAAAAGCCTGAACTGTCCCAAACTGTCCCACTGAACATGGAGCCATATGGTCACCTTAGTGCATTACACCAAAGGGGTTTTGAAAGCAAGCATTGATTTAAAATGCTGTAATAGTCTGGGCTTGTTTCTTTTAGCCAGAGGTCACAAGAAATTGATCACTTAAATGCACAATAACATGTGCATATTCACTATTCTTACAAAGCATTTGCTTAAGCATAGGCATTTGCACAGCATACAAAGCAGTCCCAGTTGCTTCTCTTTTTCTGGTCTAAAACTGAACAAAAGAAAAACAACCCTGGATTGATATCTTTCAGGAAGCTAGATAGGAAAGTCACCTTCGCACGCCTTTGTGGTTTTCATAATGTTATCTTAATGTTGGATTGTTTTAAATGGATTTGTAAATCCATTCAATTCAAGTTTTTATTTTTATTGTATTGTTTTATTGACGATTTGAGCATTTTACAGCACTGGGGATCACCCTGGATTACATCAACCACCTAAAATGATTTATTCAATCCAGATCTAAAAAGAAAAAATACAGTGACAAATCATGGCAGATTGATCAAATAAGCTGACCCCACCCACCCCTGTAACAATTCCTTAAAACTGTCCTTATCAGAATTATTTCCCTTAGACCAGAAGTACCGTTAAAATTCGTCTCTGGCCCTGATTTATACTCAGCAAGTGAAGGTGAGATTAGCCAAGTATAATGAGATCAATTAGAGAAGACAATATTATTTGGGGATTTTAGGTATTAATGGTGATGGCAAGGTGCTTGTGTGCACAAACAAAAATATGTGCGCAAAGCAATTAAAAGCAATTTTTCATTATTTTACAAGCACATACCTTAAGTGTTGTCTGTGTGTGTACCTGTACAAGTACTACTATAATAAAATTACATAAATCGTACACCTGATCGCAAATAAAATAATAAGGGGAAAAACGCCTGAAAAACGCCTCTTTGAAAACTTTGGTCGAACTAAAATAAGGGCAGGAAGACCGAATAATAAAAACAACACAAAAGATGCGCACAAAATGGCTGTTCTTGCGAGACAAAAAGACACACACAAAAGTCTAAAATACAACACAAAAACACCTGCAAATAAATGTAATGACATTCTCAATCTGAAAAGAGTGATTCTGAGCGCAACATGCCATCTGCCTGACCTCCTCAGTCACAGAACATCGAATGATGCTTTGCTCCAGGGTTCAGCTTGTTACAAACACTCATTTTTACTTGTACTTGGGCACACCCCTACAATGTGATCATGGTAGTATGACAGAATATTATGCAAAAAGAAAGTTTCACTTGAATGATTTTGACATTACTTGTTTTGTGTTAACCCCCTCCCATAAGGAAGGCCTTCTTTTATTCTTCTGAATTGGTGCTTTAGCTTTGATATTGAAATTATACACTGTAATTTTTATCTCTGCTCTTCAATGTGCTCTACATTTTGTTCATTTAAACGTTCTTTTCAAATTCGATCAAAGGATTTTTTTTTTTAAACAAGTTATATTTTTTTCAAGAGTAATGGTTTAGCAATAGCACAAGTGTAGCTGGTTTCCTAAAAAAAAAGTTTCCTGTTTCATGTCCTTATTTCATCATCTTATTTTTTTTTTTTACGCAGTTATCTTGCACAATTATTGATTTGTTCAATATCACACACAGTAATTTAAATTAACTAACTCTTCGACCTTTGAGATTAAGCAACATCATACAACGCGATCATAATAATTACATGTGCCATTAATCTTAAACAATATGATCTAATGTCAAGTGTATGGCTTAGATCATGACACACAATAAAGCTTTTATCTAATAACTGTTGAACATGACATTGTTGTTGCTTGAAGACATTACAGGGGAAAATGATAGAAAATGTATGAAAATGTGAAACTCTTGAAATATGCAATGTGTCCAGCTGCATTCTCAAGATCCCTGTTCTAAACGTTGTTCCAAAAATACACAGGTGGTAATGTGTAAATGTAGCCAGAATATGTTGCACTAACAGTGGCTGAGCCTGGATTCTAAACCAGGGTTTCCTGTCTCACCTTTGCTGCAACCACTTGACAAATTACAAATTATGACATAACAGTAGGTGAAGCCAGATAGGGGCAGCAGTGTGGATTAGTGGTTCGGGCTCTGGACTCTTGACCGGAGGGTCGTGGGTTCAATCCCAGTTGGGGGACACTGCTGCTGTACCCTTGAGCAAGGTACTTTACCGAGTGAAAACCCAACTGTATAAATAGGTAATTGTATGTAAAAATAATGTGTAAATAAATAATGTAATTGTATGTAAAAATAATTTGATATCTTGTAACATTTGTAAGTCACCCTGGATAAGGGCATCTGCTAAGAAATAAATAATAATAATAATACCAATTTAAAAAAAAGAAACCTCACTACCACCTTGCTTACTTTGTGCTTTGTTTTCACCCTGGAGTTCAGCTGATACAAGCAAACCCCTACAGTAAACTAGATGCACTCTTTGGGTTTGGAATGTGTCCCGTAAAAATACATTTTAAACTGAAGAATGTGTGGGGGCTTTAGGAATTCTGTACTGTCGTGTTTAGCCTCCACTAATTGGGCAAAGTGACAAAATATTTGCTCTTTCTTAAAAAGCAGCAATTGTTTTCTGATCATTTCCAGCAGAAGGAGGATTAAGTGTTGTACCAGCTGCAGCCACACATTGGTGCACATGCCTCGAGCTGAGACCGGCAGATAAGGTTAATAAACAAGTGGAACATGCTTGATCATGGCTGGTGCAGACACATTTGTGTGCAGCGTTAACGGAGGAGGGAAGAGTATCATCTGTGTGTTCTATGCTTTTGAGTTTACTTTTTGTTTTCAGATTAAACTTGTTTTTTCACTTTCTCCATAAACTGAAAACTTCAAAATGACCTTGATTTTAAAAACAAACATTGAGCTTCACAATAATCCCATGCCATAAACCAGGTAACGCATTATAACATCTACATAAGGATGTAAAAAAAAAAAGAGGATGTCCCACTTCAAATTTTAACGTCGACATATTAAAGGCATATATTCTCCTGCTTATAATTCTGCTGGACCCTGGCGCCCCCGTCTTGACAACAGCCTTCTTTTATAGCTCGTTGCTTTTTCAGTAATTTGCTATTCTGATTATCTTGCATCAGTCACTTAGTAGAGAGATGTACATCTCTAATATGAGATGGCCCTCTTGCTTTTGTCTTTAATGCAGAAGTATACAGCCCTTGACTGCTAATCATCTATAAAATAAAAGTGCCTCCATCACTACAAAGTGTTCACCCAGTGCTCAACAGAGCCAGCAAATCTGCCTTATCAACCCATTATCTGCCTGCAAGGACTCAGTAACAAGAAGCTCTGTCTGTACCAACCAATTACTTTAACAGCTTCTTTATTATCCGCTGTTTACATTCCAAGCTAATCTTTGGAATATTTTCTTTAAATCATGGGGTGCCATCTTGTTCAAGAGATTATTGAACCTGTTCGGTTACTGAAAACATTCACCCCAGGGAAATAATGGAGCAGACGTGCTGATAAGGGGATGGAACGACAGCTGCATTTTTTCAAATCCCCTCTGGAAACCTCACAAGTCGACCTGTGAACGAACTTGTCATGAATCATTGGGTCTGCGTTGGACTGCTCACTGTCTGACATATTCCATCTAGGATAATTATAGTCATATTCAGTGCTCCCACGTTATTGCACAATTGTATAAAATTCACGTTTAGTGTAGGCCATGTTGATATTATGTACAACACATGCGTTATACTGTACTGTAAAGGGCCATTCACTATTTATTTTATTTTTATTTTTTGTATGAAAAGTGGTACAAAATGAGGGAGCACTTTTTATAGCTCCCTTTCCCTCACATCGAAAATTGTATTAGCTAACCTTATGAAAATAATGTTCCTACCTTTCACTAGGAATTACACTATGCACTTCATTTAAGATCTTGACAGCCTTCCTCAGCTATATGCTGGTGGACCTGAGGATGCTTAACTCTAAGCACTAATGGTTGCTTTTTACAGTTTCTGCATATCCATCATGGTTCCTTCCCACCTTGCTACTGTTGGTGAGAGATGGTGTGATAGAGATGGCTTTATCTACTGAGCCAGCCCAAACCACCTTTATTTATTGTTGAGTGACTCTACTACCCTGTGGAAAACATTATGTTGTGTCTTTGTCTAGTTTCATTTGTTTTCGGTCTTCATGAATTTGCATAATCATCTCTTTCTGATGACCTATTATTAAGTTGCTCCCAACAGTACACATATAGTGTCTCTTATAAGCTGCTAAAATCAAGTAAGCCCCCCAGTTTGCTAAATATAATGCTAAAAAGTATGAAGTACTAAGAAGTTACTACACTTATAAATGGGTGGGATTGCTTGATAATACTGAAAGATATTTAGGGGTACGCTTAAATGAGTTTCCGACCTGGTAAAAGGGGTTGAAAATCCACCGTAAGAAGCTTAATTTGATACAATGCCAAGTAGGGCATGTTGTAGGTGTAAATTCAACAGCCTGAACACTGTGACAGTTACCATCCTTATGTTGTTGAGAGATGTTTAATAACATGAACTGAAGAGGTGTGTTAACGTTATTAAAAAACCTCTCATTTCTTATTTGTTTTCTATGCTTTGATGGACGCCAGCTCTCCACACTGGTGTCAACACAGAGGTCACACTGCCTCTAATGAAAAGGCGTTGCTGATAATAAAGACAGACTGAAGGACACTTGAGGAGTGAATAGAACAATGTGTTTCTTTCTTTGGAACATTCCCATGAACTTGGAATCGCATCATTGAATTGTGTATAAACTTGAGAGATAAGGACTTGTACACATTTCTGGGGTGATGAGAACACACTGATACTGCATTTCAGTAGACTGATTTTTTTTTTTTTCTCAAAAAACAGATGCATTCTAGAAACAGCCAGTACAATGATCAGTACATATTTTTAAAGCCTGTTTTGATTTATAGGTTTATGTGTTTGGCTAATGGAGTTCTACCAAGTTGTATAGTATTGCTGAGTCAAGAATTAATATTAACACACCTAAAGGTCATTTATCAATTGTTTCTTTTGACAGATTCTTATGGTTCCAGATTAGGCTTCAATAGAAAATGTTAAATATTTCAGCTGAAAGCAGTGCATAAAGACAGAGTCTTTACATAAAGTCATGTAATGGTCTGACTGTTGGAGTTACATGTGATAAACCATTTTTATAAAATGCATCCCGTTTTTTCCATTTCTCCCCAACTATATTGCAATGTAAATCCAGTACAGAATTATTCAGAAATGTCAGTGTTTCTGGTACATCTTGGATGGAGGCCAAAACTAATTGCAGTTGGGCTCATCTTCAGATACATCAAATGGACATACATTGCACTCCTAATTTTGCAAACAAAACCCATCTGTGCAGAATTGGACTTTCTCATGACTGCCTTCAACCATGTAACCATGTTATGTAAGAGAGGGAGGTGTCTGTGGAGGACTGGTTGCCTGGGGTATGCCTGCGGTATAAAATCCACTGCTAAATTCTATTGGAATAAATAAATAGAATAAATAAATAGAAAATGGGGGTACGCATGCTAACTTTTGAGATTTATGTTATTTTAACTGTAGCGGACCACCTTAAATCTAAGGCACTTCCAAGTTATTTTCCAATACAGCAGCCCAAACACAATTTAGAAAAACTCATATTGAAAAATGGAAGGGAAGGTTTGTGCTTATTAAATCTAAAGTGTTTGTTTGAGCCAAGAAGCAGCATTGTTATACTGGCATATTTATATGAAAAACAATCCCACACACAGTATTATGCAACAGTGCCTGGTGACTTATTCTATTATTCCAACGCAACACCACCATTTGATTAAGGTTGTGTGTCGGATCCGTAGATACATTATCTTGGTTTCAAGGGGAAGGGAGGGGAGGGGAGGGAGGACGACTCAGTTTCCTGTTTAATTCTGCAAATCAAATATATACTTATTTGTTCAACTTAGTAATGCAGAGATGGCAACAGAAGTGGTCTGAAAGTGAGAGAGAGAGAGCACACTTAAAAACCCAGGAGGTGGTAATGGAGTGGTGGGTTCTGAAGACACATCCATTGCCTATGTTTATTAATTTAACACCCTCTGGCCTGTCAAAGTGCCACTCTCCTTCTCTTTCAACTGACAAGAATGAGGGGACCACTTGGGTACTAACCCCCAGACCAGACCCTACTGAACCACCTTGGCAGGTTAACATGCTAAACAGATGGCAGCTTAGTGTCAGGGGTCTGGTCAAAATCTGAAACCATGCACAGCGAGAAACCTCCTCCACCTTCATTGTATAGCCATTATAGACCGTGACAGCAAATTAACCCCTTAAAGTACACAAGGAATTGAGCAGTTGGTCAAACAGTTTCTTACAATAGATTTGAGAATGACTCAAGAAACTGACAATTTGGATGACCTGTTCAAAATAAGGAAGTTAGCATTATTTTATTGGTGATGCACATCCAGTATGTCCCTTGTACCTTAAGGGTTAAGTAATGTTGCTGTCATTAACAGTGCACTCTGAGGTAACGTTATATACTTTATTGGTTTTAAAAGGAAAACCTTGTCACAAAGACAGATTCACATAAGTGTAATCTTATGTCTGGTAGTAGCCAAAACAAAATTCTAATTCTAAGCTAAAACTTATAAGAAACTAAATCCAGTGGGACAGCTTTTAATTTTTTACAATTTTTTTCATTAAAGTTTTGAGATTCATTAACTTTTTCCAGATAGTCTAGAACAGGTTACTGATATGGCATTCTGGTGATGCAGTGGATTACCAATGCGGTGCCATTTTATCAATGACTCATAGAGAACCCTTGGAGTCACCCTTGTGTTACTATAACTCTGTGGTGCAGAACCAATGTAATGCCATTTTAGTGCTGCTGGATTGCAGTGAATATAATTTGCTATGGGTTAACACGTTTATATGGGCTCACTGCTTACCTCTAATTGTATAGTGAGTGGTTTCTCTTGCATTCTTTGTGTGACAGGCCATGTCACAGCTCAGAATGTGCAAGGAACCACAGTTAATATGATTAGAGGTAAGTGGCGAGCTCATAAAAACCTATAACTGAATGATGCTACACTGAGGCTGTCCTAGTTATCTGAAAGAGCCCAAACTAGCTTATAGTTGGCAAACATTATACGACTGAAGGATGCAGGGAACCATACAGGTATACAACTAGTTTAACCTATAGTTCAGTACAGTGCTGTAGGTTCTCCTTACCTTATTAAATATGAAATCAGTAGGTGTCATGATTACAGTAACAAAAACATAGGGTCGATTTTAAAAGCTATTTACTCCATATTGTCACATTATTTTGTCTGAAAGGAAAACAAAACAGCAATTAGAATTCTAAAACAAATAGGAAAATACTTGAGACTACTCACAACCCCCTACATTAGGATCTGTATCTTTATTTGATGCATATTAAAT
Source organism: Acipenser oxyrinchus oxyrinchus (assembly GCA_030684275.1). NCBI lineage: Eukaryota > Metazoa > Chordata > Actinopteri > Acipenseriformes > Acipenseridae > Acipenser > Acipenser oxyrinchus. Next base: position 51,321 of record JAGXEW010000672.1, read on the forward strand.
ATATTAACAACTATGCTAATGACAATTTGAAGTTAATAGCTATGCCAGTCTAGCCCACGATGTGAAAAAAGCAGATGTCTCTTTTTTTAATTCAGTTTTCTTCAATGGAGCTTGATGACGTCATTCAGCTGCACGGAGTCTCAAGAGAGTCTCTGTATTGGTTACTGTAGTGGCAAGCAGGTTTCCATTTGGAAGTGGGCGCTTGTGTCCTGGCAGCTGAAGCCATCTTTGGAGAATGTAAGCAAATAGTTTGCTTTGTTTTTGACACAGAGTACCTTATTCATAGAGCATTTGCCACCGTGCTAAGTTAACAGCATTTATTTTCTAAAGCGCTTTAAATAAATAAACTTCTACATGGACGTTGGTTCAGAACGTTAGCATTATTATTATTATTTTTATATAAATAAATTGCCTATAAAAAGGATATAAAAGCTTTGTGAATATGAGTACACAGAAGGGTAAACAAAGGAAAAGATTGGAAATCTGACACATTATGGGAAACTGCAACCTGACAATGGTTTCACTTGCGGTATACCATTGTAGCCTATTTATATAGAGCTATTGCCATTGTGATCCCATTGCATTGCTATTAAAGATAATTCAATAAGGGTGTGCTAGTCTTTAAAGTGTCAAGAGATTGACTTCTGACAGAAAATAGCTTTTTTTTTTTTATCCCTGGTCGTTGGAAGCTTCACTGGCTTCCCATCCTCAAAGTACAACTGTCCAGAAGGTTCAATCACAAGGGCCTTGAAAAAAAAGCCCCAAAGAAATGTGGTCATGCAGTTCAGAGAGCAAACATAAAAACTATTTCATAGTAACCCTAACTGTTTGGTGTCACATGTATACTTTTTCCTTGAGTGTTTTGCGACAGATCAAATAAAAGCAGACGGAGAAAGCTCTCTGTTGGAGTCCCTTGACCCTTGCAGCATGCAAGTCTGCAGAATGTGTTGTCTTTCGGTGGCTGGGAGGTCCAACTGCCAGAGTTCAAGACTTCGGGCCAGGAGATGCTGGTTTCTCTCTCTCTCTCTCTCTCTCTCTCTCTCTCTCTCTCTCTCTCTCTCTCTCTCTGCTTCAGCTTAAACCAGCTGTTTAAATGGGATTCAGGAGGTTTCCTGGTAGAAATGACATGTATCATCTCAGTGGTTTTGTAACTCCAAACATGGTTTATTTAATTTGCCATTCTTTTCTGTGCTATACTGTGCTAAGCCACACTTTATCGGCTTTGTGTTTTTTTTTTTTTAAATCATTAGTCACAAAACATTTAACTAGTTTGCTATTACAAGGCTGTTTTGATTAAGTTAAACATGTTTATATTTATAATATCATACACACAATACTCATAACTATTGCAAGGTATTGTTTGTGCTGACCAAGTCTTGTTTATATTGCTTTCCAAAGTTTGAATACCAAACTTTATTTTCTACATCTGCTGGTCAACCATTAAAATGTGGGTGAATACCATTATAAAATCTATCTTAAATTACATTTGGTCAAAATTGGTGGGGAGCAATGACCAGAAGGATAACTTGGATAGGAATGTTTACGGTAAGGTTGCTGAAGTTAAAATGACACGAACAGACTAAAAAACAAGACAGGATTTTGTTGTTTTCCTTACTCTGTAAAAACTATCCTTTTTTCTTGGCCTTGAGGTTGTCTGTACACACAGTTTCACTGTACAAGGAGAATCAGTTATGATTGATGTAAAAAACTAGTGACAGCTCACTTGAAATGCCAAACAGAAACATTTCCCACTTGTGATGGTAGACGACCTAATCAAAATCATGACAAGAAACCCAATACCTTCCAGTATGTGCTTGATCATTGTTGGAACAGTTTCTTTAGTGACATTGTCTGCATAGGGAAAATATCTTGTTAATTTGTAAGTGATATAATTGATGTATACCCTAATGGCGAAGGCCACTTTCAAGACAGTAATGCACCCATCCACTGTGCCAGAATTGCGTGCAAATATTTTGAGGAGCATGACAGACCCTTCAGGCATCTTCTATGGGCACCAAAATCCCTAAATCTCAATCCAATTGTGCATGTTTGGGTTGAAATTGCACAACGCATCTGTCACCATGATCCTCTGCTCTCTGCTCTGCACCAATTGCATGAAATATCAATGACTGAATTAATTAACATCCCTCGACACCTTCCAACACCTTGGCTGTGATCAGTGCAAACGGTGGCCCAACGAGATATTAGGAACAGGTCCTAATAAAGTGGCCAGACAGTTTATGTAAGCACACCCTACCACTCTCTTCCTCATTGTATAATTGTGCTACCTGCCCAGTGTTATTGCTCCACACTGCCCTGGTTTCTACTGCCCTTATTAATAAACATGCTGTACAGTAGCAGGACAGCTTTGCAATGTTAAATACCAGAATAATACCAATATGAATCAACCCCCGGAAGCACAAACAAGATTTTAAAAATGTAAATTATTTAATTGACATGATTAATCAAATGAAAGAGTTTATATATATATAATGGATGGAATATATTAATGTTTAAAAAATGAAAAAGGGCTGTCCATTATTAGGTAATTTCTTAGTTAAAAACAGATAACTCCTGTATTTGAACCATATCATTGAACCATATGATTTCTGACTGATGGTGTGCTGCCTGTGTAATATATAATTTGTTTTCTGTGTGTCAGTGTGTTCTACAAACCCTTTCCTAAAGGGCCCCTGTGGGAATAGAACAAAAACATTAGTGTTTATGTCTGCAGATAATTAAGAAACGGAATGCTCCAGGAGTAACTGCAGTACAGTCCCTCAGGTTACGAAAAACATTGGCTTCTGGGACTTTTGAATCTGCAAAGATTTAGATTTAAAAAAAGCAGATCAAATTTGAAGGAAGGCTTTTTTTTTGGGGGGGGGGGGGCATGGTTTCTGTTCTGTTTCTGAGTTACTGTTTGGAAATGCAGTACAGTTCTATGCAGTGTTTCAAATAACTCAATCTAATTAGCCCAGCTCACAAAAGCACCACCTAATTCTTCATGATTATCTGCTTAGGAGGGACTCAGGACTGAAGAAGAGAAAGGACTGAGATGCACTGATTCAGCTGTGGGGGAAAGCTGTTAGTTGCAAATGCTACTAGTCCCTTTCAGTAGAAAAACCACAAAACACTAATTAGAGATGACAATCTACAAGACTACAATACAATGATGAGCATTCATTTGAAAATTATGAGAGGGGAAATTATTTGAAATTCTAGAATTTAGTAAGGATTCTGCCTAATATTGAAAGACTGTAGCTAATGCACTGGTCTCTGTGAATGAGCTCAGCACTGAAGGCTGTCATTCTTAAAACACCCACTCTGGCTGAAGCACCTGAGACCTCAATCACGGAACAAAGCAAGATAAGGAATTACACATTCAGTACGCTTACTTGCACTTGGTATTCTGCACACTGCAGTATGACATGCATGAGGATGTGGAATATATGTTGTGGTTTACATGCTATGGACTATGCCATTCCTCTTGAATTCCCTGTTTACATGCAACGTCAGCAGCATGCTGATTACTGCGCATCTGTAATTAACATGCATATAAAATATTGATGTTTACATAATACCAACATTATGCACCTTACTGCAAAATTAACTTTTAGTAGTCTTCATACAACTGGTACTGTACCAGATAAAAAAAATCCTCACAGCCATCCTCCATTTTTTGGCATATTCTTATTAGTTTACAATTAAATGCATTGCTTTTAGTGGTTTGTTGCAAGAATCTGTACCTTTTTTTTTGGCTTTTGTAATATTTTGTATTCATTACTCTTGGTCTGTGTGTAACAGAATCCTAATCAGACTTTAATATGTCGGAGGGATTTACCAGTAAATGGATGTATTTTTGCTTGTTTAATTGCCTTGTAAATATGCTAAGCAGACTTTCCTCTTTAGTAACAAAAGGATAAAATATATTGTGTGGGTTTCAATGTCCTGTGAAGCCATACAGTAGGTTTCTAAATATTGAATCTAAAGTTCATGCATAATGCTGTAGAAGAAATAATGCTTTGGAGTGACTAATATGTTTAATAAAAAGGCTTAGAATCAGCAACATGGGATGTGAGGAAGGTCACAAAAAATTATTGCAGCTTTAATTGATGACAACATTTTTTTTTGTTTGAGTTATTTCTCAAACGGTCCTACCCGTCTGTAATTTTGTTTGATTTGTGCAAATTAGCTAACTGACTAATATGGCATGTACTTATTAAATATTAACTAGTGCTGAATATTGATTGATATGCTTTTAATTTTCTAAAACAGCTGTCATAATATGTGTTGAAATCTTTACTAACAAATGATTAGTAGAGGTACTATTATTTCTGCTCGTGGCGTTTCTGTCCAGAAAAAAAAATCGTCTTATTGAATGAGTTTATATTAAAAACAATTTGTTTATAGACAAGGACATTATTTTAGTACTGCAGTGAAGTACCATACCATTATTGCCAATTACATCATATTTTAGTGGCTCTGAAGAATGCACAGCAATAACCAAGATAAAAGGCCTCCACTGTACAAGACAGGGTGCCTGTAGTTCCTGAGGCTTGTTGTGAGAGAGATATGGCTGTTCATTTATCAAAGGTACAGTATCCCTTATGATTAGGGATGGTTGTCAAAGAGGCTTTAGCAGAGGAGAGGTTTTCTTAGGCAACTACATTCTCCCTCCCCAGTGACTGTGTGTGTGTGTGCATGATTTCATGCCTCTGTCCATTAAAAATGTAAAATATTATGATTTGACATTAAAAAAAATTCTCAGCACCTCCGCAGAGGTTGAGGCATTCAGGCAATTGTGCTCTGTAAATTAATTTAATTTGCATACAGATTCATTTGCATGTTTGTGTGACCGTGTGTGTGTGTGTGTGTGTGTAACAGGGAGAGACCTGGACTGGCCGTCTGACGCATGCGATGCTGCAGGAAGGGGCGGCAGTCCCGTGGGGTCTGCCTGCCAGTCATGGCGGTGACACGGAGAGGTGGGGAAGAGAGGTGTGTGCTTTCCCCTCTGAGTGGCTGGGAGGCGGGCTTTAATGGGACTGTTAGCCTATAAAGTAATGCTCTGTTGTTTCCTCAGATCGGCCCCTTTAGACTGGACCAGCGAGCAAAGCGGTCTGAGTTTGACTACCAAGGACGGAGGATAACAGTCGTCCAAAAGGAAACTTAAAGAAAATAATTTTAAAGAAAGAGAGGGAAAAGTGGAATTGTTGGGCAGCCCCAGTATTGTTGTGCAGTGAGTTGGAGACAGCAGAGTGTAGGATCTGAGTCCCGGTCGACGGGTAGCTTACGACTGGGAGATCCACGCCAAGAAGTGCAGCACATTTATTTTGTAGTTTTTCCTTACTGTGTTTTATTTTCCCTGTTTCTTTTGCCTTCTTCGTTCTTTATAATTTGTGAGCACCTGCGGTGCCGGACTGTACCTGAGTACCCTGCCGTGGTATTCCCCGTTGGCTCTGGATACCATAGCTGGTAGCCAGACCACGGACCACAAGCGCCCTCTACGGGCTAAAAGCAGTCAGTGCACCCACCAGAGTAAAAATAAAACCAAGCACCTGTGTGGTGTTTTCAAATACCATTTCTGTCTCCCGTGTCAGTGAATACCCGCGACCTTCCACAGTGTGTGTTTGGAATTAAAGTCACAACTGGAGCAGCACCAAATTAATTATGTTTGTAGCTGGATAGGGAATCTCTAACATAACAAAATGAAAAGAAGAAAGGCTTTATTCCAATGCAGTGAATACAAAGGCCGTTCTGGCTTTTGCACCGACTCCACCAATCATAGGCCTGCTTTTGGGTTTCTAAAAATCAAGGAGACTCATGGGATCCTATGGGTGTTCTGTGTTTGGGGTGGCTCAACCCTTGTATCCTTGCAGGTGTGACCATTTATCCTATTTTTCATTTTCCATTTTAGTTATATGATTTGAAAAACCCAGTAATGGGATATTTACATTTTTAATATGCTCCACAATGTGGAAAACAATGTATGAATACTGATTTTGTTCGATTTGACATTCTACTTCTCCTAAATCCATCTTATTATTGATCACAATGGTTTGTTATGAACATTTTCTCAGTACTGGTAAGTGCACATGTTTATCTTCAGCAAGCGTATCTGTGTGTTGGCCTACACCACTGTTTGTACCCATCCATAGAGCTGCAAAAGTGGATGGATGCAGGCTCTCTTTGTTTGTTAATGAGATTTTTTACCTCAGTTGGGATAGCCTGAATGAAAAGCAATGCTGGGACACAGCATGACATTGAATATAATTGATCCAGCTACAGCTAATACTGCCATTATATTCTAGTTTTGATTTAGGAAGATAAATTGTTAAACAACACACATAATTTATGATATTTGGCAAAAACATATGGCGATATACCATTGTTAAAGCATATAAGATTTATAAAACTACACCATGTGGAGCATGTCACAATGAGGGTTTTTTTAATAGAGTGTCTGTGGTGAAAAGAAGGTAATGGAATTAGGCTACAGATCAGCTTCTGTAGCTGTTTGCATACATAGGCTTTGAACTTTTTTACAGTGGTTCACAGTGATGGGATTTGGAAAATCTAGCTCCCAAGTTTGCTCTTGGCCTACAGCAATTCATCTGGTTTCCATGCCTACAGACAGAACCCTGAAACCTAAATATACTGTACCTTTATATTATATCATTTTATAGGTTACTATTAATTAACTATAAAAATGCTAGGGAACCGATAATAAATATATATATTTAAAAAAAGGTCAAATAAAGTATGGCTAAGATCTCTGCTTAGAGCTCTTACTCATTTTCTCATCTCAATTGCTCTTCATGTACTGAAGTGAATAATGTATACCCAAACTAGCTCTCCTTTCCTTTCTTTTTATACCTGTCCTTGTTTTGGCGAGTTATTTTAATCCCCTTGATGTTTAAATGCCATTAAGCCCTGGAATTAATACTTTTTATAAGTTTAAGGAGACTAGGAGGTAGTATGGCCTAGTGGTTTTAGAGAAGGTTTTTAAGTCAAAGCCTACTGAGTGCTAAGAAATAATTTATTACAACTTCTATACCAGCTACAGACTCCTGTGGAGGGTGGGTTAATGATAAACAACTCCAGTGGGGTGAAGTACACACTACTTTATAGCTCATGTTGTGGGGATATTCACACTTTTTATTTTTTATCAAATTTAAAATGTAAACTTCAAGTAAACTCTCTTTTCCAATTACCGCTTGGTGTGGAGAACTGTTGTCACAGTCCACACCTGCTATAAGTTCCTCTCTTTACCAAAATGACCAGTAATAATAATCATAAAAGATGCAGTAGCATCAGCAATATACAGTATTTACTGTTGCCAAGATTATATTGCTCGCTGAGTACAGAAAAAAAATCGAATTGCTGGTTTGTTATGAATTTTAAAAATGTACATACAGATACGATGCTTACAGTGTACCGCATTGACACATTACACTAACAGATGCGTAAACAGACTTTGGGAGGGAGATTCAACCTGTTTTGCTTGCATTATGAACAGGAAAAGGGATTATGTTTTTCTCTTTTTTTCATATCTAGTTTGCTGCGTTGAAGTAACCAAGCTGTACTGAGCGAATGTGTCTTTATCCTGGCCCAACCAGTGACAGCACACATTTTCACAAAAAGAAGAAAATGTAAACGAGCAGCACAGCTTGTGGTGGCAGTGTGTTTATCTGCGTTTAGAGAAATGAAATACTTTTCAGTCAGGGAACAAAAATAGGGCCATTAGCCAATAACAAAGCAGACAGGAAGCTTACGATAAGCACTACCCCTCGAGACGAAACGCACTGCATGGTGGAGAAAGGGGAAATGGAGAGAGAAACAAAACAAATTGACAAAAGGGTAAGAATAAATAGCAGGGGGGGGGCTGATTTTCATAACTTTCAACTCCAAATTGTAAATTACTCAATCATTTTCAAAAGGTTAAAAAAAAAAACCTTTCAAGTTACAAAACTTTAAATGTGTTTATTTCTCATTGTATAACATGTGTTTTTCTTCTTTTAGAAAACTTGAGTAATTTACTCTATTGAAGTAAAAGGCTTGAAAAATCAGCCGCACTGTGTTGTGAGATAACAATTTCCTTACAAAAATTGCTATACTATTTGTGCAAGTAAAATATTATTTCAAGCACAACAATATCAATAGCCTATATTTTTAAAGACGTATTGCTTCTTAACTGCTGTCCCACATGTAAAAAAAAAAATTGTTTGCTGGTTTGATATTGTTTTTCATACAAGTCACAAATGTATTTTATATAAGAAAGCAGGATTCTATATTTTCAGGCAGTATCCTACAGGCGTGCATAAAAATAATGATAATATCAGCACTTCATTGTTGTTCTTAATAATGATTTTTGTATTCAACCCCATTACACGTCTGCTAGGGTTTAGCAAATGCATCTCTATAACCAGTAGTAGGTTGTATCCCTGCAGTTAAAATTTCATTTGGAAAAGAAACAACTACTGTAGGGGGCTTTCTTATGAGTTCACGAACGGTTTAAAAGCATAGACTAAGAAATGAGTTATGTGATTATGGGCCATAACACATTTGATTGGATGACATGGTTAATGTTTTAGTCTCCAGGACTGTCATTTGGGCAGTATTGTTTCAACCCAGTTATTTTAAAGAAAATATATAAACACGCTTTTGTAACTTGTGTCTTCACATCTTTTGCAGAAAAGGGATTCAAATGTGGACACAGCTCCTAATGCCAGTGGGTGCCTTTTAAAACAGCTGTAAAATGCATTTGGAATTGATTTAGCTGCATATCCTTTGATGAAATAAATGCAAATTTCAATTTAACGATGTCAAAGTATTTTTGATTTTTTTATGTTCACAATGCAGAATTTGTAGCTGTCGTTTTTAATTTATTATTTTAGTTCCCTTTTGCGACACGACAGCATTTTTACAGAATGCCTCAGGATGGAATGAAACTACAAGCACTCACACATATTAAGGACCGCCTATTCACTTTGAGGCATGGCACTACAAAAATAAAAGTTTTGAAAACTATTCATTTTGGAGAAATAATTGAAGCCTCCTCACAGGCATTTTACATTAAAATTCTTAAATTGAATTCAAACTAAATACGAGTGCAAGCAAGTCAAAATATGCACAAAAATTGTCACTTGGCATATTTTAAGAACATGCTTTAATATGGTAATTCTCAACCCTCAACCCAGTGGCAACATGCAGCCTGCTCTGACCTTGTGGGTGCTTTTTGAATTCCATAACACGATTTGTTCTACCCAATGTCAATTTCAATAGCAGGGCATGGCAAGGCAATAACTCTGTACTAAGGGGCAGGTTGTTTGAGTATGCACTGGAAATCCATGGCATGTTTCAATGTTAGTATGCTACTATAGTGCGCAATACAGCTTCCAAATCAATTGTGTTGCTATTGCTGGTAATATGTTTGCAGTGGCATTAGAATAGTATCTCTGTGGTATTTTTTCACACTTCAGAAAGTAATTTTATTACCTTCCTTCCTGACAGTGAAAACAAATGTTGAGGTTAAATGCAGGTTTCAGCACACGCATATTCACATATTATTACTTTTGATAAGCCAAGAGGTTTGTTGTTTTCTGCTTTGTCATTTTGTTTTAAGGTCAGGGCAGGCTGAGCCAAAAGGTGCAGTTGCAAGCTGTATAAATAGGCTGTGGGTTTGGGAACCACTTTACTGAAGCAATTTCTTGAAATATGTCATGTTACATAACACTGCTGAAGGGAGTTCATACCAAGAAAGCCCAAAGCCAGTTGAGATTATCGTCAAAAAATGTACCTCACAGTTCGGCATAGTAGGTTTCTGCATCATGAAAGATTTTCTTAACTCTTTGATTTCCAATGAAGATCAGTCATGTCATGTGTTCCCCCCTGTGTCACTGACCTGGAACCTTATCATGCTTTATAATTCTAAAGAACCCTTTAGTTTCACTGTATATCCCTGAGTGTAAATGGAAGAAGCAACACTTTTTTTTTTTCTGGTAACATAGGTTGCTGTTTAATCTTGTTGATGACTGACAGTGAGATTTCCCAACAAATAACATGAACCCTTTATTTATTTATTTATTTACATTTATATAGTGCCTTTGTTCACAGGGACCTCAAGGTGCTTTACAACATTCTACAATATAATACAAAATTTAAAAGGCAAAGATAATTCCTATAAAACTCTTAAAAGACCATCTAAAACAATATATAGTCAGTGATAAAATTATGGTAAAAAAAGCCATATGGGTTTTCAGTGCTGTTTTAAAAATAGAAAGATTCCCTGCTTTTTGACTGAAGATGGTGGAGCATTCCACAATATTGGGGCTTTACTCTCTTGAAGGCCCTCCCTCCCACACCTTCTTTAAAATGGAGATGCACTATGGTACTTGTGTGGTAGACATTGATGACAATAATTATAACTTTTTAACAGTGCAGAATGAACTGTGCACATATTTGTATGCGATCAAGATATCACACCATGGATCAACAGAAAGAGCAGCTAGACTTTTCTTTATACTGTAAGTGAATGTATTCGATTCTATCAATATGTTAATGTTATTTAGTTGTAACACGGAAAAACATGACTTAATAGAACAGTGTAAAAGTTGACATTTCGACTATAGGACTGCATGGGAGTAGCCTGCAGCATTTTATATATCACGGCAACAGAAGGCTTACATGAGTTTGACACACATATACTAACAACATCATTGAAGAGAAGACAGCTTTACTTCCGAAGGTTCATCCGTATGTCACTATGTTGACAAGGGCAGAGCTGTAAGATGTGGCATGCATTATAAATAAAGTTGAGCTTACTTTATGTAACAGGGAGGAGGCTGGGCATGGACTTACGACAAAGCACTCTCCAAGCAAATGTCCTAACACTGCAGAAACATAAAACAGCAACGAGCGTTGGTCCTCATCTCACCTGTAGGTGCCAGTACCCATAACAGCACAACACTGCCTGATATCATATAGACAGCATACAGTAGATAAAGCAGCTTTTTGTATAATCACAACTCCCCCACATGCTCACCCGGCTGCAAAGAAGTCTTTTTGGCTGAAATGAAAATTATTGTAATAGAAAAGCACATCATTATGTATAGGGCTTTGTCTGTCAAGAACACTCCAGGCAGCATCTTTTTTTTTAAACCATAGCACAATGTAATGGGTGTTCTTGTTAGAATTATATGTCCCGAGATATGTCAGCACAAAAGAGCAGGCGTCAGGTATTTTTGAAAAAACCCTTTAATAATTGACAATTAGAAAGAGCACTGCAGGTTGTGATTTGATGTGCAGTACATAATTATGGCACCGTGTAAACTTGTTCTTTTGGACTGCAAATTTAGATGAAATACCACCGCCATGCAGCTCCCTTTCATTAGCTATTACAGCATGCCCCTCATTATAATAATATTGTTGTCATAGTTTAGAGACCAAACTACTGAAGATTTTGTAGTTGCAATTAAAACCTTGCATGCAGCAGGGTTTGGTTGTAAATAAATGATCCTGGAAACTACTGTGCAGGGACCAAAAAACTACAGTGAATAAGGAATGGCACTCGAATACTATGGGAGGGTTCATGATCAGGAAATTGCTATATCATAAATTAGGTATTCATTTAAGTACAAACCCAGGAAGAATCTTGGATTTTTCGATGACACCAGGGTAAGGTTTAAAAACAGCAAAACACACACCTCTCTGTTTCATGATAGTTCATTAAGTTGTTACACTGGGGAACAAAACAGTAATCTCCACTTGATTTTTATTTCCACTCAGACGATCTTACCACCAGACCTACTTCAAACTGGAAGCAGGACTCTATGGAATACAATTACAGGATTTAGAGTATAAAGTATAGATCCAGGCATTAAACGAGCTTCAAAAAGGTTAAGGTATTTCTCATATGACTGAATTGTATATTTTACTAATGTATTTAACATACTTTTTTGTTTGCTTTTCCTTTAAAATAAATACTCTATAGTAGTATTCTTGAATAGTAATGTTTTCTCACATCTCCAAAAGGTTTTAAATAAAACATGAGCCAAAGTTGTATGAATAGTGGCCCAATATGAAAACAATTCCTTTGTAACACTTAAAGGGAATCCTGAAGCACATCAAAAAATGTTGCTCCTGGCTGTTTGAGCTGCTATTGGTGCTCTTATTATTTATACTCTCTTAGGATTAAATCTGTCTCAGATCGCAGTACAGTATAATATAATCCAAGTCTCGATTCTCTTTCTGAGTTATGACAAACTGACAAGAAAATTGGAATCCTGTGTTAACTAAAAGAAAGAAAAAAAAAACTACTGTTCATATTGATTTCATTACTTTTTCAATTAGGTTTTCTTGCTACAATAAGATAACTTTTAGCTTGAGGAGCCTGCAATGACAATGTATTACTGCCAAAAGCAGTCTAGTCATTTGGGAAGTAAGCCTTGTGGTTTTGGGGTAGGGCATCCCGTTGTCATGCCAACACCGTATAACACCAGTATTTTCTGACACACTGTCTGGCTGATAGATTGCTGACAGCTTAAAGATAACTGAAGCTGTGTTTTGCAATTCAGAATACAATGGGGATCCTGATAGAAGTCTGTTTAAATGTGTTGAGGATTTTGACAACAGGACTATTGGGAAGAAATATTAAAATCAGTGGACAGCCTAGTTTGTTTGAAACCAGCATTAACTCCTGTTTTATTAGTGAAGTGCGTACAGTTTTCAAGCTTCTTAATATTTTCCTCTTGTTATTCATGAATAA
>JAGXEW010000673.1:0-32477 GCA_030684275.1 Acipenser oxyrinchus oxyrinchus
CCTTTATATATATATATATATATATATACAGCTCTGGAAAAAATTAAGAGACCACTGCAAAATTATCAGCTTCTCTGGTTTTACTATTTATAGGTATGTGTTTGGTAAAATGAACATTTTTGTTTTATTCTATAAACTACTGACAACATTTCTCCCAAATTCCAAATAAAAATATTGTCATTTAGAGCATTTATTTGCAGAAAATGACAACTGGTCAAAATAACAAAAGATGCAGTGCTGTCAGACCTCGAATAATGCAAAGAAAATAAGTTCATATTCATTTTTAAACAACACAATACTAATGTTTAACTTAGGAAGAGTTCACAAATCAATATTTGGTGGAATAACCCTGATTTTCAAGCACAGCTTTCATGCGTCTTGACATGCTCTCCACCAGTCTTTCACATTGATGTTGGGTGACTTTATGCCACTCCTGGCGCAAAAATTCAAGCAGCTTCGGCTTTGTTTGATGGCTTGTGACCATCCGTCTTCCTCTTGATCACATTCCAGAGGTTTTCAATGGGGTTCAGGTCTGGAGATTGGGCTGGCCATGACAGGGTCTTGATCTGGTGGTCCTCCATCCACACCTTGATTGACCTGGCTGTGTGGCATGGAGCATTGTCCTGCTGGAAAAACCAATCCTCAGAGTTGGGGAACATTGTCAGAGGAGAAGGAAGCAAGTTTTCTTCCAGGACAACCTTGTACTTGGCTTGATTCATGCGTCCTTCACAAAGACAAATCTGCCCGATTCCAGCCTTGCTGAAGCACCCCCAGATGAGTCCAATTTTCAGCTTTGCCCAACACGTGGTCGTCTAATGGTTAGGCGGAGACCTGGAGAGCCTACAAGCCACAGTGTCTCGCACCCACTGTGAAATGTGGTGGAGGATCGGTGATGATCTGGGAGTGCTTCAGCAAGGCTGGAATCGGGCAGCTTTGGCATGAATCAAGCCAAGTACAAGGTTGTCCTGGAAGAAAACTTGCTTCCTTCTCCTCTGACAATGTTCCCCAACTCTGAGGATTGGTTTGTCCAGCAGGACAATGCTCCATGCCACACAGCCAGGTCAATCAAGGTGTGGATGGAGGACCACCAGATCAAGACCCTGTCATGGCCAGCCCAATCTCCAGACCTGAACCCCATTGAAAACCTCTGGAATGTGATCAAGAGGAAGATGGATGGTCACAAGCCATCAAACAAAGCCGAGCTGCTTGAATTTTTGGCCAGGAGTGGCATAAAGTCACCCAACATCAACGTGAAAGACTGGTGGAGAGCATGCCAAGGCGCATGAAAGCTGTGCTTGAAAATCAGGGTTATTCCACCAAATATTGATTATATATTGAACTCTTCCTAAGTTAAAACATTAGTAATGTGTTGTTTAAAATGAATGTGAACTTATTTTCTTTGCATTATTCGAGGTCTGACAACACTGCATCTTTTTGTTATTTGACCAGTTGTCATTTTCTGCAAATAAATGCTCTAAATGACAATATTTTTATTTGGAATTTGGGAGAAATGTTGTCAGTAGTTTATAGAATAAAACAAAAATGTTCATTTTACCCAAACACATACCTATAAATAGTAAAACCAGAGAAACTGATAATTTTGCAGTGGTCTCTTAATTTTTCCCAGAGCTGTATATATATATATATATATATATATATATATATATATATATATATATATATATATATATATATGTTTTATACAATTGGATTCATATAAATGTCATCATTACCATGTACTCACAAATGATAAATGAAAGCCTCCAAAATTCATAATGCAGGCTATGACAGCCTCACAACCATTTGGGACAACTCCAATTTATCAGGTACCTAGAGACAAGTATGTGCCACATACAAGGGACTGAAAACACAAAACAAAATTACATTTTTACTTTATCAAACCTGATTCTAATTGATTTTGTAGATGGTCATAAAAGTTTTGTACAAGCAAATTTAGTTTTCCAGACACAGTTCCTGGAACGTTTCTCCTGAACCATAAACCTGCATATTTATAAGCCTGACTGGGGAATTAAAGCATTACTTTCCAACTGAAACATGATAAGGCTCCCCTTAGTGGAAAGCTTCACAAAACAATCTGTTTTCTACATTCTAACGCGGGATGGAGGAACTTGGAAATGCTCAGGGATAAAGTTCACTGCTGGCTCAGACAAGGCTCTGTGCTGAGCCCAGAATTTGGACCAGATTTTTTGTGCCAAATTCTTCAAAGATTTTTAGCAATAGAAAAATAGTGCAGACTGATATTTATGAAGCCCATGCCAAAAGTCTCAGGAGCATTAACTCGATTTTTCAAAAACGCAACAACGATCAAATTAGTTCAAATCCAGCTTAAATCATTTGGAGATCATTTTTTATGCATCTGGCTGCAGTGTCTAGTACACTGCAGAAAACAATTAATTAATAAAGGAGTGAAATAGAAGATGATGAAATATAATTGAAGAACAGCTTGTTAAAAGTGTGTTCTGATGAAAAATATATCACATGGACACAAAGCTACATATACTGCAAGTACAGAGAACAATTTGCAGTTTTACCTGGTTGGCACTAAACACCTGGTCCATTTGTTGACAAGAATTGACTTTGACATGGTTCACCTGCCCCAGCACCGACAATCCATGCTTTGAAAAATGATTAAGTCACTGGTACAGAACAATAAAACACAAGACCTTACATGTAAACTGGATACACTTTTTAATTATATATTTTTAAATAGATGTATGTTTATTCCAAAAACAATATCTCAGTACAAGCCAAAACCATACAATGAAACGCTGCCTAAATCCATGCAGCTGCACCCAGTTCCAGTTTTAACCCTGTAAGTGCTAAGTATCCACATCCTTTTTTTTCTTATTCTAAAAGCATTAAAGATTAGTCATTAAAAAGACAACAGCAGCAATCAGTAAGTTCATGTTTACATGTTATGTAATTACTAAAACACTCATTTTAAAACTGATGAACATATTGACCTATATAGGACTTTGTAGTGGGGTTGAAAATGAACCTCCAACAGAACTCAGGCAGGACCTGTGGACTGCTATATTACATGTGGTAATTCATTGCCGGTTACTTCAAGGGTGAATTCTGTTGTACAACACGTACATGCATTACCCTAATGTAGTACTTCAAGTAGGCAATCCTATGATCCTTAATCCATAGGACTGACAGTTTGATTCAGTATGGAATATGGGGCAATTTACAGCTGCAAACTATTACTTGCAGCATCAAACCATGGGTCTCTCCACAGGCACTGGCACTTGTATAAAACTTTATGAAACCAATAAATACTCAAGGTGAAGCTTTTATTTTGGGCCTCGACATGCATTTGTAAGTTATGAGTCTCTAACAATAATAATCCTTTTGTTTAATATGCTATTAAATCAGTATCCAAATGACAAAAAGACAAGCACCTGAACAGAATTAGCTGTTATATGGAATCTCTTCCCAAAATTGTATACTGTGCTCCTGGTTATAAAATTCCATTAGCATGCACATGTGTGATTAATATACTGCCACTATTATAAAATAACTGATAACATTTTGACAGCCAAGTCAAGTTAAAATGATTATATAACTTTCAAACAAAAGACACATATGTATGAATTCTTGATGACACAGCCATTACCTTTACTTTTATATACAAATATTGTGAAAGCAAAGCATTCTTCATAGTGCTACTCTAATAAGTTTGGATCATCCCCTGCCGAGATGAAAGTCTACAAAAGAATAATTCCGTTACCAAGAGAGCTGTCAGCTTTGAACTATCTGGTGCCACTAATGTCATTCTCGGCAGGGGCTCAATTCATGATGAAAAACGCCTAATCTCAGATCTTTATCATACCGACTCAGGAACCATCTTCTTTGAAGATTAAGATAATGATTACCTTGGAAGGAAAACAGAATTGGATAGCCCTTATATGCTTTTGAATCTCAGGCTGGCACAGGAAGCTAGTGGCTTTGGCAGACTGCAGCCTCCACTCTCACCTATCTCACGTGTAGCTATTGGGCAGTACTGTTTGAAGAGAGAATGCATACTAACAAACTGATCAACAACAGCCACACCCCAGATAAGTCTATCGCACAAGAGGATATAGGAATACAATAATATTTCTTCCATGTAATAGATCAGATTTAGACAGCAGCCCGAGTCATAGATTTCCATTAAGTCTCATCAGTGGTGAAATCATCTTTTACCATCTATGTAATTCCCAAACAATGCATTTTCAGAGACGTGACGACTAAACAGTTAAATACTTGGCAGATTTTAACATGTGCAGTCTCTCTACCTCACCATATGGCGTGCAGGTTTTGGGAGATTCTTGGCAGATGAAAAGACTATGAGCTCTGCTCTCTAGTCCAGTCTGGTTTGGCAGTGCAGCTGTTCCAGGCCCACCATTCCTGTTTAATGCAGTAAAGTTCCTGACCCAGCCATCATCCCCAGACCAGACGACTCAGTCTTCTCAGTTTCACCCTATAAAAATGTCGTGCAGGCTCTCCAGCTATGACACTGCCATTTGGATCCTTTTCTCTTCTCTTGATTATAGCCCAAGGTACATGGGGACTGTAATGCTTTCCATCTTAAAAGATTCCTATTTTTCATTTAATGACACTAAAACAGGAAGACATGGATAGATTAACCCAGCCCCCAGCTACTACCATATCCTGCAGCCTTTCCACTCTAAACACAGTGTGAAATAAACCTTTCCCTTTGGTACTTTTAAATAATGATTTCATTTAAAGTTAGACAGGATTGGCTACTGGAAGATAAAGTATACACTGCTCATTTCTACAATAGTGTTTTATTAGATAGTAAGCCTTCTTTGTTAACCTAAATGGGTTAAATTAGGCCTGAGTAATTAATCACAACAAGACATCTGGCAACTTTAGTCCTTACTTTAAAAAAGAAAAAAAAAAATTATGGCGACTTTACTTTAGATGACTAATTCATTTAACGATTGTGAATGGGAATGCTTCTATGAGATAAGCCTTTCCCATAGAGGTTTACACCTCCATTTTAGCACTTAGAAGCAGTTTCATGTCTCACTTAAAAAGCAATTTCAACAACACAACGCCCCCACAACCATGAGTGTTGGCTGACGGAGTACAGACCTGGAAGATTAGTTTGCTGAGGTTTATTTTTTCACCACCCAACTAGTATTCAAACTTCTGACCTTGTATCAGAAATGACTACTAACTGAGCCAAGCCAACTAAAATATGTTATGAACTTGGTTAACATGGCCCCAAATGAAAATAAAAAAAATCTGAAATAACTGTTCCAGCCTTGACATTCTACACCTTGTGAACATAACCCTGCCAGAGCACCATCATTACTCTGCTCATACCATAAAGAAATATGTGAATTATTTTCCCATTCACTGGATTCTCAAGTCTTTGCCTCTTCTATAGACACTTCTGTAGTTTACCCTACCACAACATATATAGGCTAGCCAATGCATCTCCACTAGCAATTCTGTAGAGCCATTTAAGTTGAAGCTATCTGAATTGTCGAACCATCATCATTAAGCCATTATCTTTGGCAATCCGGTTAATTCAAATGTTGTCAATGAGGCAACACATGTTTTTTTTTTTTTTTTCCCCTCTGATATAAGTTTTATGGAGAATACTTTTGTATTGAAATATATTACCACAAAGAATTTTCAGAATCATTCACCCCTCAGTATTAACACTGGTATTCTGGCTATGAGATATTTGCTACTGCAGTTTCCTATTTCACCTTAAATGTTTCCAGTTTCAGTGAAACACTGCTATTACCATTACCATAACAATCCTTTAAATTGCTGGTGTAAAGAAAGTCAATATTTTCTGAAAGCCTAGAGACCGGTTATGTCAATGCCTTTGGTGGCTCCATTGTTTGGCCTGCCTGCTAGTCAAGGATGCTCAAGGCCATTTCAACTGCAAACAGGGTCAGAATGACATGCTGAAATTAGCTTTTTTTCTGGTTGTATGTCTCTCCATTAATTTCCAAATTCAAACCAGGAGAGGGTAAAAAAATACATCCTTGGAATTTAATGAAGCATAACAGAGACATTTCAAAGAAAACCAGCCGAGGTAAACCGAATGGGAAATGCTGACTTCAATCACTTGGTATTTGATCGACTTTCTGGTGGTGAGATGGGTTGCAATGAAAAACAAAAACAAAACCTTAGGATGCACATCTGACATCTTAGTTACTGTAATTAGTGCAAAGAGACTGAGCAGAGTAAAAGTACCGACTGTACTGTAGATCAGCAAAGACAATGGTTTGAGGCATAGTGCTAGATACACACACACCCGCTTGCATTAATTATAAATAATATGTTAGAATGACCTGTTCATGTGGAACTGTGATTGACTGCAGCAAATCAAGGACAATTCTGACAGTATCTCAGAATTTAGAATAAAATTACATGAGCATTACATTAGAGAAATTGACCTACTTTATAAATACCTATACAAAATCTGCAAACCATTTTATTCCAAAGATGATTACCACTTCATTTAGTGATCCTCCTATGATGAAACAGCAGGCAACATCCAATCTCACTAATTACTTCTTGGCTGTTGACTCTCCAACGCTATACCCAGGCTTAATTAATGCAGTTGCATTTCATGCTGCCTGAGAAAAAAGAATACACCTGATTTGCCAACAGATGTTCGTCTGTCTGCAAGCCAGGTGCAGGCATGGCAGGGTCTGTTTCTTTAAAACAAACCACTACTGCCCTATCCCAGACCCTCCCAGCAGGGGAGGAACACATATAGTATACCAGGGGTCTCCATCCCAGGCCCTGGACAGCCCCAATCCTGCAGGTCTTATAGGCGTCTTTACATCATCAATGGCTAAAGATCGGGAGTGTTCATCTTGACTAATTAAGCCAATAATTGGTTCAGTTAAGTAACTGAGAGCTTGGTTGAAATGAAAACCAGAAGACACTGTAGCTCTTCAGGACCAGGGTTGGGAGACCCTGCAGTATATTTTACTTTCAAATTATTGTTTTGCAAACACTGGGAGTCAGTGTGCCTGTGCCTTTCAGCTTTTGAGAGCAATAAGCTTTCATCCAGCTTTGTCAGAATTTTTTTGTCCTTTTTGGAAGAGGAATATAAAAATTAAAACAAGAAATCAAAAACATTTTGTAAAAATTCAATATGTGGTTTTCAGTTTTGTAATATAATTTATAAAAATATTACAAACACCCACTACATTACATGACAGTGTTTTCCACCTCTGCATGGCCCGCTGCATTATGGTTACCTCTAACTAAATAACACAACAAACAGCTGTATGCTCAGACAGAGAACATAATTTATTTATACAGTATGTCCAGGAGCTCCACTAGTAGATATTAAAATAGCATGAATAGCCATGTCATTAAATTGTAATAATGGGGTACATGGTAACTACTGTCGAATTACATGTAAATTGCCTTTTTGAACACATGTATTCCACCAGTAGTTACAATGTAAGAGCAGGACATGTAATTTAAAGTGTAGCCAAACTTCTATCAAAAGATCCATATATAAGGGAAGCAATCTTGAGGTTATTATTTGTAGACTGCCGTTGTGAACATGTCAGCATGTCATCCCTAGACATGTATTCAACAACACGAACAGGATCTGGCCAGGACTTGCTTTAGTAAGGGGTGAACACCTGCTACCTGAAGCAGAGTCTCACAGTAATCCATCACAATGCTGCTTTTATGTTCTGGATTTGAAAAGTATTACCTGCTAAAAGCCTGCTGTAGATGTTGCTGATGATTAATAACTGGAATGCATGCACGCCTGACCGGGGTTTTGTAAAGCATGCTTAGCTGACATATCTGAAAGAGTACAGGTTGTAAGGGATGCTTTGAAATGAGTTAATGCTAAAGAAATTGAGCTTCACTCTGATTACCTGTTCCCAGTTTATGAGACCCCTTTGCCAAATTCAAGAGACAACATAAAACATCCACAGTAATTTCAAAGATTCATAGGGTGTGTAGAAGTTTCAGTGAAAGCACACACACACATTTTTATATTATAAGCTGCTTGTCAATATTTTTCTGTCATTCACAAGGTGTGTATCCTGTTCTCACATGTGCGTGTCTGTGTTGCATACAGCTAGGGACTAAGACCAAGTTAAAAGTAGGCAATGTGAAATGAGCTGGAAATGGTGGCAATAGTGTTGTAGACACTTGGCGTCTACAACACGACAGAAGAGCACACCAAGTGTCATTAACATATGTCTTGGGTTGGCTACTACTGTACTACAAATATGCAACTGCTGTCACAAGGTCATTAATGAGGTGAGCAGCTGGAAGGGGCTGAGCAGGATTGAGCTTATAAGACTATTTTGGCTGAGAAAGAGTTAAGCACACAGTCAGTCGAGAGATACCCATTAGGATCTGCCTGACCGAAAAAAACTAGGGCTGACATCTAAAGGCACATTCTGAGAGCAGAACAAATGAGAAATTCAACAACAGCTGATTCATGCACAAGGGTACAAGCAGTCTCCTTGAACCTGCCTCAGAAACAGACTGATGTTCTGTAATGAATATCAGTCATTAACCCTTAACTACAATGCCAAACAGTATTACCTCTCCAGAAGAACATTTAAAATGCCATATTAGCAATACCACTAACAGTGAACACCCAATGATATCAGTAAGCCACACAATTTGGCACAAAAGGCCTAAAAAAATACAGCTCTTAACACCAGATCCTCATCCAATCTCATTTTTTTTTTTTTACTGGAACTTAAACTACTACTCTATTTTCACATTGAAATAAAAGGGATCCTCGCTATAATGTTTACTTATTAACCCTCACCAAAAGTAAAATGAAGTCCTGTGCCTGCCCCGGTCAGTTCCTGCAAGTCACATAGTGTTGAGTAAAACCAAAATATCAGTAATCAGAACAAAGGCTAAATGCAGTTTAATAATGTATTAACAGTGAATTAATAATATGTGATTTGTTAATTCAATTTAAATATTGTTTCACATTCACAGCATGAGTTATTATTTTCCCCAAATACCCATTACCTAACTAAATAGTTAATTGAGTTTGGCTGTAAGGAAGCAATCAGCCATTTGTCACTTTGGCTAATATTTTGGAATAGGGTCTGTTTTAAGCAGTAACCCTGCTGTGTCTTGCTTTATTTATATACAGGGTGATTAGAAAGTTTCCGCATGAATGGTGCACTGATGTGGTAAACTTACTTTCTAATCACCATGTATATTGCAACCTATAGTAGATCTGATTATTTTATCCCTGAAAATCGAATTACTTATCAACTCTACACAACTAAATGAACTTAAAACCCATTACGACAGGGGCTTATGGTGCAAAACATGAAATATGTTCACATTGCATTTGATAGATAAATAAATAGATGGACAGACACATCAATATATGGGGTCAGTGAACAGATAGAAAGATTAATAGATTGACCAAGCCAGGCTGGCTGCAAGAGGATCAAAGAGTGTTCACACTGTAGACATATATACAGCAGATAAATAAGACAGACAGACAATGATTCAATAGACAGACAAATATACTGTATTTAACAAATTACCAGTTCTAAATATATTTTATGTAAAGAGAATTAAACAATATCAGGTTCATTACCTATTTATTTCCTCCAGCATTACTGGGCTTGGCAGTTTACCTAAAATCCAAAGTTCTTGGCACACATCCTTCAATTTTACAAACCAAGTCCTATTCTACATCATGTATTAGGCTTTGCAATTATCGGGCTCCTGTGTGGTAAACACTTCCTTGACATCTGCCAATCAATCCGATTGTTTTGTTTGCTTTAACCTGCTGAAGCTTGGAGGACACTCTGAGGGCAACTGTCAGTCAAGCCATTCAAATGGTCTTGACGTTAAATATGCTGCAAAGCCAATCAGCCCTTTAGGTTTTAGAACCTTTTTTTCTTTTCTGTTTCCTGCCCAATAATGTTACACGGAATGGCAGCAGTCAGGGCTTGTTCTGAACTCAAATTATACTGAAAGGAGGAATAGAAATGACTTTATATTCTGTCAGATATAACAAGCTGTACTGTATATCTCTCCTCCACTATCCAAACAAAACATCTGCAAAGAGCCTCTTGAAGTAAGAATTTAACATGACACAATAAAAAAAATGACTTTGAAAAAGTGTCACCCCAGCAATTCAGAATAACAGGTTGCCAATGCAGTAATTATTTTATGACAAAGGTCTTGTACAGTGTGGAAGAGCAAGCACATGTTATTTTCATTATATATATATATACAGTACTGTGCAAAAGTTTTAGGCAGGTGTGAAAAAATGCTGTAAAGTAAGAATGCTTTCAAAAATAGACATGTTAATAGATTATATTTATCAATTAACTAAATGCAAAGTGAGTGAACAGAAGAAAAATCTAAATCAAATCCATATTTGGTGTGACAACCCTTTGCCTTCAAAACAGCATCAATTCTTCTAGGTACACTTGCACAAAGTCAGGGATTTTGTAGGCATATAGTCAGGTGTATGATTAAACAATTATACCAAACAGGTGCTAATGATCATCAATTCAATATGTAGGTTGAAACACAATCATTAACTGAAACAGAAACAGTTGTGTAGGAGGAATAAAACTGGGTGAGGAACAGCCAAACTCAGCTAACAAGGTGAGGTTGCTGAAGACAGTTTACTGTCAAAAGTCATACACCATGGCAAGACTGAACACAGCAACAAGACACAAGGTAGTTATACTGCATCAGCAAGGTCTCTCCCAGGCAGAAATTTCAAGGCAGACAGGGGTTTCCAGATGTGCTGTCCAAGCTCTTTTGAAGAAGCACAAAGAAACGGACAACGTTGAGGACCGTGGACGCAGTGGTCGGCCAAGGAAACTTACTGCAGCAGGCGAAAGACACATCATGCTTACTTCCCTTCCATGTCGGAAGATGTCCAGCAGTGCCATCAGCTCAGAACTGGCAGAAAACAGTGGGACCCTGGTACACCCATCTACTGTCCGGAGAAGTCTGGTCAGAAGTGGCCTTCATGGAAGACTTGCGGCCAAAAAGCCATACCTCCGGCGTGGAAACAAGGCCAAGCGACTCAACTATGCACGAAAACACAGGAACTGGGGTGCAGAAAAATGGCAGCAGGTGCTCTGGACTGATGAGTCAAAATTTGAAATATTTGGCTGTAGCAGAAGGCAGTTTGTTCGCCGAAGGGCTGGAGAGCATACACGAATGAGTGTCTGCAGGCAACAGTGAAGCATGGTGGAGGTTC
The DNA here is from genome assembly GCA_030684275.1 of Acipenser oxyrinchus oxyrinchus. Taxonomy (NCBI): domain Eukaryota; kingdom Metazoa; phylum Chordata; class Actinopteri; order Acipenseriformes; family Acipenseridae; genus Acipenser; species Acipenser oxyrinchus. The sequence continues at coordinate 11,249 of JAGXEW010000673.1, forward strand.
CTTGCAAGTTTGGGGCTGCATTTCTGCAAATGGAGTTGGGGATTTGGTCAGAATTAATGGTCTCCTCAATGCTGAGAAGTACAGGCAGATACTTATCCATCATGCAATACCATCAGGGAGGCATCTGATTGGCCCCAAATTTATTCTGCAGCATGACAACGACCCCAAACATACAGCGAAAGTCATTAAGAACTATCTTCAGCGTAAAGAAGAACAAGGAGTCCTGGAAGTGATGGTATGGCCCCACAGAGCCCTGATCTCAACATCATCGAGTCTGTCTGGGATTACATGAAGAGAGAGAAGCAACTGAGGCTGCCTAAATCCACAGAAGAACTGTGGTTAGTTCTCCAAGATGTTTGGGCCAACCTACCTGCGAGTTCCTTCAAAACTGTGTGCAAGTGTACCTAGAAGAATTGATGCTTGATGCTGTTTTGAAGGCAAAGGGTGGTCACACCAAATATGGATTTGATTTAGATTTTTCTTCTGTTCACTCACTTTGCATTTAGTTAATTGATAAATATAATCTATTAACATGTCTATTTTTGAAAGCATTCTTACTTTACAGCATTTTTCACACCTGCCTAAAACTTTTGCACAGTACTGTATATATATATATATATATATATATATATATATATATATATATATATATAGAGAGAGAGAGAGAGAGAGAGAGAGAGAGAGAGAGAGAGAGAGAGAGAGAGAGAGAGATTTGCAGTTCATCATGGCTATGAGCACTCTTAAATGTCTTTTTATCTGAAGGTTTTTGCTTAGAAAGTCAGAGACTTAACAGAATTATTTGGAGAAAAAGGTAACAAAGCACTTACATTTACAGCTTCCATATAGGGTTCTATACTATTTATCTAAGCAGTGACAGATCTAAATCTTACGTTTTACATATTTTTACAGACAGAAATACACAAAAGAGACTGACGGGCACCATTATATATTTATTTTGAATAACCATGGTACACAAAGGAAACTATTTAAATTATTTAAACAGTGACGCTAATTAAAAATTAAAGCAACTAAATAGACCTATGATGTCCTGTCCAGACTTTCACTGTGAACAACAGGGGCGCTGTGTTTCACCAATTTACAACAATGAACATGGAAAAGTAGCAAAAGGGGTGACCATATGGAATGGTTACTTTTCATGACAATTTCGGTGTCTCTTTCATCCTAATTTGTTTAGCTTCAATGCACTACAATGTTACAAAACAACACATAGGTGTTTCTTGTACCCCATATAAACACGATTAAACTAAAAGTCTGATTAAAAGCGTAATTCAAGACAGAGAGCTTCAAGACATTCTATGGGGACATTATGTTATGTGAGTGAAACAGGTGGTAAACACCAGAACTAATCTAACATCCTACTTGTAACTTTTACACCATGTCAGTGTTAAGATGACATGGAAAGTAGGCCTGACCTTTTACAGCGTCAGATTCTTGAAAGGACAATGAGGGGGCTTTTATGGATAATGAATCAATTTGTCACAATAGCATGGTTGAGGGCTGAAATAGCACAAAGCAAAACAACACACTCAAATCACTGCGCTGGGGTTCAGAAACAACAGGAAAAAAAACACAAAAACCCCAAAAAACAGAAAGACAAAACTGGAGATCGGAATACTGGCTATTGGGAACATTTTTAAGTACATTAGTAACAAACATACCCTGCCACAGCTGAAAATACAAGATCACCGTGAAGTACATCCACCATACGCACAACATTGTAAGGTCCCTCGTATTTTGCAAGATTCTGATACTGCCAATAACTTGCTTAAAAATGTCTTACCCGAGTTTCATCAAAAGCATTCCACACTACATAAACACCTCCAGTATGCAGGCTCCTAGGATACATTCTGCAGACACCATTAGTACTTTTTTAAATTTCTTTTAAAAAATCCACATTCACAGAAAGGAGAGAGAATTGTGTACTTTGACATGTGCTACTCAGTACTGAGTAACCCACATTTTGAAAACACAAGTGTAATTTTAAAGTATATGAAGAGTATTCACGTTATCATAGGCAAGCAGTGCTTACATCGTTAATCAGTGCTACACTTTTGTAATGTGAATTGGGAATGAGTCTGCTATTGCGCTAGTCCATACCTGTTGGTTGACAAAGCCTCAATCTGAGAGTGTAGGGCAGCTCCATCTTTTGCACGCATAATGGCTTCCAAGTTTTCTTCAAGGACTTTCTTGTTGTTCTTCACTTGTCGCAGTATCCTTTCAGCGTCTTCAAACATGGACTTGGGGGCCTTGGATTTCTGGAGAAAAGAGGGCTGAGGGAGCTGGGGTAGGTCTGCAATATCTATGGGGGGAGCAGCCCCTGCAAGCTGAAATCAGAAATGAAGTTTAAGATACCCGATGGATTGCGTCATGTTTTTAATAATGACAATGACAACAGTAATAAATCATACTAATACTAATAATACTAATAATAATAGTAATAATAACTAATTACTATTTTACAATTTGGTACACATTCTCGCCACCTGTGTTTAACTGGTAGTAACTACACCTTTAAACTTCTAGAAAACCTAGACTGCAGAACAATTTCAGCAGCTAGAAGCACAAGGTCAATACAGATCAGGCTTTGTTTAAAATGCCTAGTGTATAATAATGTAAGTCTGGATTTTTCAGCCCTTTCCCATAAACCTGAAATACATTTTATCAATAGCATATTTTACTAAAAGCTTTTTCATGACAGCCTCAATTTTACAATTAAAAGGCTCAGAAATGAAAATATGTCACCCTCGAAAAAGAGGTTAAAGGATTTTACAGCCCTCCATTAGGTCTGCACTGCATTAAGTCTTAATGGTTATTCAGTATATTCATAATACTTGGCTAGATACATTTTTAACAAATGCTGATTGTAAAAATGCCCAGGTAATAATTAACAATATATGGTAATTTGATGCGTCTTATCTAGTTATTGACATTACAACCCTTTATATTTATTTGATTTTTTCTCTTTAGTAAATGAGGATAACAACCTAATTCCTTATGTCAGCAACAATCGTTTTCATTTTGTATCTATATTTTTAAGGTTTGTAAGAATAAATACTGTAATACCATCAAAACATTTCCAAAAGCTGGCACCCTCCAGATTCACAACTTTTCCATTCCTGGAAAACATTTTTATGTTTCCCATCACATCCTGGATTTCCAGAATGTCTGGAAACCCAGCCAAAGAGCTTGTGAGGTTCCAAGGTCTTCAAGCTCACTGCTCCTCACTGTTAGCAGCCCTTCAAAGCTGGCTTCCTCCCAAATTGTCTGAGACTTCCAGCTGTTGATAACAAGCCTGACTTCTACAAAAGCTGCATAACACATCCTGAGCTTACAGATTTGACTCCCTTCTGTTCTTATTAAGATGATTATATGTCTTCCTATACCTAAACAGTGTCCCCATGCTTAATGCAGAGAAGAGTACACATTTATAGAGCATTGGGGCAGGTAAGTTATTGAGGAAAAAAAAGGTTATATAAATGTATATATATTGTAGTAGTTATTTGGTATTCATTAAGGGTGAGTATCCAGTTTAAGGTTACTTGCACTTAAGTTAACTCACTGCAATATCTTTTCCTGTATACTCATTGTGCATATAGATTCAGAATACATTCGTAATGACTGATTAACATATTCATCCTGTAAGGTTCATGTAATTGATTAGGTTATTATCTTTCCAGGAACACTACCAACAGTCTACACTGCCATGTCACCGAGCAACCAGGCAAGCACTGTAATTCTATACTAAAATAAATAAATAAATACAAAACCCAAGCCAAGCCATATTTATGTGATCTACAACTTAACAATTATAAGAATTTAACATGGTATGCTGTCCTACATTAGATTACTGGAGAGCAGATTAAATAACCATACCATACCAGTTGTATTAACGTGTCTTTCAAGTACAAGCCTGCAGAAGCTCAACAGTGCTAGTTAAAGAAAATTCTGATCGAAATAGCTTAGACTTAAAACTATTGACTGTCTGTTTATTCCAAGTTCCTAAGTTGTGAAGCATGACAGCTCAAACTCCTGGCACCATAATTCTTAATTAGGAATCTTGGGACTACCAGAAGGCTTTGTTTGCTGGTCTCAAACTGTGGTCAGGGACACATGGAGTAAGCAGCTCAGATATGCAGAACCAATGTATCAGGCAGCTTTCAAAAAGAGGAGCAGAATAGCAAGTCAATGCAAAATTTACTGGTAACAAGCGCTAAGAGCTCAGAGTAATGCATTGAGGAGATTTAGTTTGTGCAATTTAGTGAATAATCTTTAGCAATTCTAAACACTGAGGCTGCAGAACAGGGAACCCTTTTCAAACAAATTGATGAAACTCCTCATTCATGTCCAGAATATATCAACTAAATGAAATTAAGTATTTCATTTGGCGAAGGAGCTAAGCATGGTAATTAAATACTTAAATGAGAGGAAAGAACAAAAAGCCTTAACACAACAAAGGGCCACATTTTATTCTTGTCAATGCTTAAATGAAATACAAGCACTTTTACTCGGTGTGGACGCTCCCGCTGAGTGCTCTTGTTTGGGTTGCCAGGGATTTACTTATCCTCCGAGTGCTGGTAAGCAGTACTCATTTTAGATAAACATCTAGGCAGAGATCTAGTTCACACCCACACACTAAGTAGTTTCATCTCCACCTATTATCTTTTTGATGATTCCATCCCAGTGGCTATGACATTTCCCATCAGTTTAGGATACAGAAAGCCTGGGCTACAAGTCAAAGCAATGTCACTATCAGGGTGTAAATCATATATGTAGGTGATTTTGTTAGGATTTCACTTAAGATGTTACAAGCATTCATTTAAAATATATATATGTCAAAAATAAACTGTGCATTATTGCAGTATTTTTGTTTGCGATTGCATGGCAGGTTCAATCCATCAATCCAATAGTATTAAAACTAATAGCACAGTATTTACCTTTTTTCAATTCAGACTCCCATTACATTCTGTTTGTTTTACTGTACACATTAGGACCATCTATCTATCTATCTATCATCAGCAGCCTTTTTCAATCCACTGCTGGATGAAGGCCTCCCCAAAATTCTTCCACAAAAGCCTGTCTGCTGCATCTCTCATCCACGTTGCTCTGGTGCGTTTCCAAATTTCATCTTGCCATCTTCCTGGAGGTCGTCTTCTTGGTCATTTTCTATCTCTTGGGATCCAGTCTAGTATCTCCTTGGTCCAGCAATGGTCTGTTCTTCTTGCTACATGTCCGGCCCACTGCCATTTCAGTTTTTTCACTCTTATAATAACATTGCATTCTTTTGTTTGTGTTCTTACCCATTCCATCCTTTTCTTGTATTTTCTTGTTATTCCCAGCATGCATATTCCCATACTCCATTGAGTGGTTTGTAATTTTTGAGTCATTTTTGCATTGAGGGTCCAGGTTTCGCATCTGTAAGTTAGCATTGGCAGCACGCATTGATCGAAGACTTTCCTCTTGAGGCATGAGGGTAGTTTCCCTTTCAGAACCATGCTTAATCCTCCAAAGGCACTCCAGCCCATTTTTGATCTTCTGTTCATTTCGCACATTTGGTTCTACACTGCTGAATCGAACTGTCCTAAGTATACATAGTTATTGACTTCTTCAAGCTTGATTCCATTGACTGCAATTGCCCACGGAGTGGTATATTGAGTCTTCTTCAGGTTCATTTTCAAACCTGCTTTGATGCTAGCCTCCTGTAGTTCTTGTATTCTTGTTTGTAATTCTTCTGGGCACACTGTAAATATGAGGATATCGTCAGCAAATCGTAGGTGATTCAAGTAGGCTCCATTGATCTTCAGCTCCTTATTTTCCCAATCCAGTGCTTTGAAAATGTCTTCTAGGGTGACCGTGAAAAGCTTTGGGGAAATTGTATCTCCTTGATGAACTCCTTTTCCTTTTATTGTGGCTATTTTTATGGAGTCTAAATATGGCTGTTGCATTCTTGTATATGGTGCTGATCAAGTCTCTATGTTTTCTCAATTCCTTGTTTTTTCAGAGAGCTATAGTCGATGAATCCCAAGCAAAGTGGTAGTCCGTACTCGTTGCTGGTTTGAATCACTTCCAGTACAACTTGAAGATGATCCATTGTGCTAAATCCACTCCTGAATCCTGCTTGTTCATTTGATTGTGACAAGTCAAATTTATCTTGAAGTCTGTTGGTGAGTATCTTGGGAAAAAAAAATTGTAGATTATAGAAAGTAAGCTAATATGTCTGTGGTTCTTGAGGTCTTCTTTATCTTTATCGCCTTTCTTATGTAAAAGTATCACCGATGCATTGTTCCAGTCGTTTGGTCAATCGTTATGCAGTCTTCTCTGGTGCCTTTCCTGTCTTCATATGTTTCATAGCATGCTTAACTTCTTCCGCTGGAATGTCTGGAACTTCTTCCTCGGGTTGCATTTTTCCATCTCGCCTTCGTCATCTGCTACGTTGCTCTTTTCATCTTGATCTAATTTTCTGTAAAAGTCTTTCGACTCTCTTCAAAATCAATTTGCGTTTCTTGATGACAGTACCGTCCTCTTGTTGATTATTTCATAATCAATCTTGCAGCTGTGAGTCCTTGGATTGGTTGTCATTTTGCATGTTTATCTGTCACACGCAAAGTAAAATATGCAAACCGACAGCAGAAACATCACACTGGGTAGGGTCAAATCCTCATTAAGTCTGTCAAAACTCAAAAATGTCAAAATTAGATGATCCGAATGTTGTGTAGATTTTGGCTATGCATAATAATGCCCTTGATCCCACATTTTGAAATAAATCTAATCTAAATTAAAGCCATTCTAAATGGTCAGCAAAAAATATTTACAGTAAAGCAGATGATTTATCTTTTTATTGGAACGTTTATCTTCACATCTGTCACAGATTGTTAGCGTTAATGTTGTTATACATTTTGTTAATTGGGATCAAATTGTACTTTACTCTTCAAACATGTTTAGATTGAGGACGTTGTGTAATACACACACATTTGACTTGTCTGGGGCATACCTCACACCTTGGACATTTAGTGTGAATTTAGTTTCAGAGCAGAAGAAAATCACCAATAACTTGTCAGTGACAATCAACAGCTATTAAAGACTGGAGAGAAAAGCCGAGATAAGCAGGTGCTGGTTGCCATGGAAACTCACCAGAGGCTGCTGAAGAGGCGTTGGATCGATAGCTTTGTGGCTCATGTTCTGCCTAGACTGCACACTCCGTTCCATTGTAAACGTGTCATGAAGCTGGAGCAGTAAATTCAAGTTATAAAAAAGATCAGTCAATACATAATTAATTTAGTTTACTGTTAGTGTGCTGATAAATTAGTCTTCAGAAAAACATAAAATTAACTGGTTCAAGCTACACATCAGCAAGCCTCCTCAGTGTTTACTGAGAATGGCTTTATAATACTGAAATTGGGAAGCATTTGTTTTCTGTATTTACAGTTCATAGCATTGTGTATTAGATTTAAGTTTTACAATGGCAAATTAATTAGTACAGCAATGTAATCAGAATGCTATATACTACAGGACCATTCTCTGTAGCACGCTGGCTCGGAGCAGGCTGTATAATTTCAATACTTATGAATCATAAATTACAATAAATCTTAAAAAATAAATAAATAAATAAATAAATAACCAACCTTGGAGTGGTGTTGCACACTTGGTTTCCATTGCTGTCCTTCCTAAATAAAACACAAAATGCTTTAACCTTGTGATCTTTCAAAAGGAGGTTCACTGAACACTGTCCGTTTTTTTCCACAGTTATTCCAAGTTAGTCATAATGTCTATATCCAGTCCTGGCCAGACATACCAATGCATTGATTTACTCTGTACACACCAAAAAGATTGATATGAAATATGACAAAAACATATTTCAACATATAATGCAGTGGTAAAACATCAGCTAAATATGTATCATAGAAGATCATTTTGTGCATTTTATTTAGGAAGAGCTCATTCTAGACTGTCCAGATTTCAATATTCGATACAGTTACTATTATTACCTTATTAAATGTTAAGAAAATGTGTGAGGTCTACTTCTATGAAATGTCTAGTAATGACTATTAATTAGATTACTCAACTAAATTATTCTACAAAGAAACATTACCACTACAGCTGATTCTGTTTCATTTTGGATTTTATCAATTTCATACACAGAAGCTGTATGCTGACCTACATTTCACTGTAATGTGTGTGTTCTTTACTAAACAACAAGAGAGATAGAGAGAGTGAGATAAGAACAGACAAAATAACAGTGGTATTACACAGCAGTGCAGGTCTGTCTTATAATGGCCATCATCATCGGTAAGCCAGTTCTGCAGCACCCACAATGCATACAGATAGAAACTATAACTATGTAAATCTCTGCATTAACAATGGTATTGCTAATGTGTAATTTTGCATGTTTTTTTTTTCTTTAATTATGATTCCAGAATGATGGAATTTTAAGTTCTGTAGTAATTCCGTGCCCAGAAAATAAATGTATCTCTCTGATTTAAATAGATGGAAATAGGATGGGCATGCAGTGAAGAGAAGCTGGCTTCCTAATCTTCTGCGTCTTCATTGAAATACAACCCACAGTTCTCATCAAGGTTATGGTGCAATTCAATGTCTTTTTCCTCTACTTGAGTACTGATGTTGACATTGGCCCAAAAATCTGTGTTTCTGCGGTATGTAATTTACATTGTACTGGAGAGATTTCATTTCTAACTCAGTCCCAATTAAGCCAACATCTTTCATGCGAGTTACAATAATTAAAACAGACAATGATAAAATCAGGCAGATAATAGCAATACGACTACACCTACACACAGTACAGCAGAATAACAATTCTGTATAGTACTGTGTGTATGGTAGTATATGTACATACAAGTGTAGCACAAACAATGAATTTTAATTTAAGAATTCAAAAACATATTTTATTTTTCCTCAATATTTTTTTGCAAGTTAAAGGAGATGCTTTCTTTATTAGCCCTACGGGTTTCCAGCGACTTTACATTTTATGATTTGCCAGTGAACTTGCACTTTGATTTCATCTGTGTTTTATATATGCATTTCTATTAAAAACAAATCTTTACCCTGGACTATAATGTCTGTGAAGATCTGGCTGCTGACTTAAACGCCCTGGTGATTTGTTGTGGGGGTTGCTTGGCTTCCATTCTCTGCTCTTTCAGTATCACACTCCTAATTTATTGTAACCCTTTGTATGTGAAATTGCACGTTTATAACTAGTAGGGTAAAGTTACTGTATCTGCAAAACAGTAGAATGCATCTCTTAGAACGAACAAAGTGACCGAGTAAAATGGTCTTAATAGAGATCTGTTGAAAGGGGACTGACAGATTGTGGTCTGCATAGACAGCTGATCACAAGGAGGGTGTTTTCTGAACTAATGGATGCATTTGCCAGCTGCCTATTCGCTTCACCTACTACGAACTGCAAGTGCTGTGAATTTCAACTCCACCACTGCTGTACATGGGATTTGTTCCCGGCTGTTCTACATTAAAAAAATCCTCAATTGAGGCTAGTGAATTTGCGAAGGGGCTTGTTACAGTTTGTATATACAATGTACTGTCAACATGGCTTTCTCGTGAATAAACTGTGAATCAATGTGAGTGAGCATAACATTAAAACTTTTCCATATTGTTCTGACATTCACTTTCAGTTGCCAAACGGGTGATTTCATTTAAAAAAAACAAAACAAAACAAAACAAAAAAACAACTCCCGAACCTCCATGACTCACAATGGCCATGAGACATGAAAACATATTTAAACTATTAGATTTGCATTGCATTGGCCCAAGGGAGGGTGGGCGGGAGGAGTGCTTTTCTCTTCTCACCTGCAACAGGCCTTGCATCTCGTTCTTCAGTCTGCCAAGGTTGTGAAGCACATCAGTGGCTTTCTGTACAGCTGTGCTGGCAGCTACCTCGCCTGGACCGAACCCCTAGAGGGGGGTTCAAAAGCTGGAAAGGATTCAGTCAGCAGGCTGCCAGAGCTGGAAGAGGAAAACAAATGACATTCACCATCTAAAAGATGACAGCACCTGCATACTGATGCTGCTCTGCAGTCCCTCTTTCATCACTGCACTCCATTCTCAATTTAAAAGGTCCTTTGTCCACCTCGCGTACTACCGCATACATAGGTTCAGAAGTCACCTTCATTGAACAAACACAAGGAGACTTGGAAGATGTGACAATTGTGTTCAAATGATTCTATTTCTATACAAGTCATAATTTTTATACTGAAATACTGGTCTATTTTTTCTGTTGGAAGACCAAGCTTTTATTGTAGATATTTTAACCTTTTCCTGTTGTAAGTCACACTACCATACAGCAACTTTTAATGTTAATAATGGACGAATCACAACAATACTATACACAATCATTTATGAACAGGTATTATATAGCACTCTTTTTATACAAAGTCTCTAATTGATTCTTGTTGACCTGTTTTACTATGAACAGTTTCAATTTCAATTTTATTACAAATCTAGAACATTTTTGTTTGATATGCTGAGAGCAATGCCATACCCCATGATCTCAATTAACTCAGTCCTCTTGCATGAATTGAACCAGGTCTTAGGGCTAGTGTCCTGCTAGGATCATTCTGCTGGATCAGCTAGGCTCCACTAGGCAAAGCACACCACAAACACAGCAGCCGGCTCCTCCTTCGTTGTCATGTTGCTGTAAACATGTCTAATTTTGTTACAGGATGCTTGATGACTTACAATGTGGCCCCTATTACAATCTGTTTAGAACTGTAAAGGTGACTTGGCCTAGAGCAGTTTTTTTAATTATCAGAGATTAAAAGGAGCATCAGTATATGATACCACTAAATTAAGGAAAATTATGATTCCGCATCCCAGAAAACAAGTTGTGATCTGACTAGATATTCATTGCAAGTGATGGGGAGAGAGGACGACTGCAGATGATTGCATCATCGGGAATGGTTAAATCAAAACACAAACAAACCCAAAACATAATGTAAATAAATGGGATAATTTGGGATAAACAAATGATTAATATACTGTGTTTTAACTGTGTATTAAAGTATATTACAGGGCCTTGCTACACACAAATACAGACATGGAAAGTATTTTTGAAATCTTAAAGTACTGCACTTAACTAGATCATGCAATTTAAAGTGATTGTAGTAGAGGCTGTCTGGAAAGTTGATACAATGTTTATTGTAAAATCAAATCCAAGTTATTGCAGCTTTTTCCTAAAAACAGTTGTGAGTCACCTGCTAATTCAATTTGACATCTCTGCTCAGGTATGGAAATTAATATTGAGTGCGGGCACATATTGAAAACAGCCTGCCTGAGGGGCAGTTAAGATGAAGATGAATTGCATGTGCACAAATTGAAGCCTAATTCGACTTACTGTAACACAAAACAATAAGCATTGTTTTATATGGAAAATGTTTATGACTATGTGTTCACGTGCCTTGGATTATGCCTTAGCTAATAATATGCAGCTGCCATTAATTCAAGCAATGGTACTTTAAAAAAAATATATATAATAGTATAGTATCTTCTTGATATATGGGACATGTCGTTTCAAAAGACTGACAGACATCCTACATTACAGATGACTGGGTTGATGTACAAGAAGGTGAAGTGATTTTCTCAAAAGAAATCACTCTTTACAATCAGTGAGCCAGCAGCAATTCATTCCTAAACTTTCTCAGCTTAAAAGTATCTACTCCGAAGAAGCAAATCCACCAGGGGAACGAATTTAAATTTAAAAATAAAAACGACTTGCCATAATAAACTTTCAAGGTGAAATTCAAAATGCCTTTTTACAATGTATTGGATTTACTAAATATCAACACCATGAATACCGTATCAGTCATTAATCAATAAAAAAAGAGCAGAGAACGGGAACACACCTTTTAATCTGATCATATGAAAACGTATTTCAGAAATGTATATGCCCTTCAAATACAAGTATACAAGGCCAGGGCAACAATGATAACAAGTGCCAGGCAAAACCTACAATATACGATTCATCCAGAAAATGTATTTTCTTTTTTTCTATATGAAAATATGTGTGTTTAAGTCAGGATGTGAAGTTTTTTACAACAGCAAAACTTTGGGGATATGATGGACATTTGCAAACGTCAACTGAAATATAGTATTTATAAACTACCATAGTGAGGTTTGATCTATACCCTCCTAGGGTTTACAATCATTGGATGCTGAAACAATAGCTATTTCAGTCTCTTAGAAAGCCAATTACTATGGTTTCTAAGCAAGCCTGTTTGTGCATAAAGATAAGCATGCTCTATTCTAGATGTACTGTTAAAGGAATACTACAGGAACATAAAACTTCCAGAGAACTTATCCTGTATCAGTGGCCTACATCCCAGAATATAAGGCACTAACAGGAATTGAATCAATCAAAGGCTAATATTCAAATATTCTGTTTTTCCATAATGTGTCTGTGTGGAAAAAATGTACTGAACAAAAAGAAAAATCTTCATGGGTTCAACATTATTTTGCTTGTATAAGTCACTTTCTTTCTGTTTTAAGAAAGGTAAAAGAGATATTTCCTGGGTAAGTATGTACTTTTACATTCAAGGATAATATAGCCTATGCAACATCTGTTCCCATTTCATTTCAGTGTTACTGGCTGCATCTTAGGAATGCAAAAATAATAATAATCTTGCCATCTTAAAAAAGTTTAACACAGCTTCTGTCAATGTGCCCTCACACAGGGGATGAAAGGATGACCTGGATATTTCACACTGAGTCGTGCCCAGAATGCAAAGGTCATGCTTCAAAAGCACAATTAATCCTCCAGTGCTGTACTGAAATCGAGCCACAACAGACAAAGTCTGGCAAGCATGCCAATCATCTCTGCAGCAGCAGCGCTGACTAGAATACTTTAACATATAAGTGTGCCAAGTATTTAACCCGTGAAGAACTAGCCTTCTGCTGTTTTCATCGCAGGTCATCCCAAAGTTAATACGAAGAGCAAATATTTCATCAAGAGTTAGGGTTAAGCAAGTAATGTAATGGAGTTTCATAAATCACTCGGACGTCAGAAACTGCCAGCAGCACAAAATGATTGACATGTCTCAGTGACTTTGCCTCACTTATTTACTGAGGTAATATCATCGGAAGAAAAAGAGTTGCAAATACAGCATAGAGTCTGCAGTGGCAAACAGTGTCACAGTATGTGTCTGACATATAAACAGTATTCATTTTTAAAAGGAGGCTCTGACCTAGAGCAAACATTTTCTGGTCTTTTAAAATTAGCTTACACCAGCATGGTATGCTGTGTAGGTCACGTAAAGGCTTAATTAAAATTGCCTCGTGACAAGGTGCTCACTAAGATGTATGAAATGTCTAATATTTACTACAAATATTTGTATAATTACGGAAGTATCTAGGGACATCATACAGCAATTAGAAATCCAGGTTCCTTCATTTAAATGAATACATGGCAGTGACACATATGACTTTAAAAGTGTACCTCTTCCAGTATTTTATGAAATGTCTTTAAACTATTACTACAATAATGATCTAAAACACTTACATTAAACATGCCACAGACATATACTTTTAATTCCAAAAAAAGATTCAAATAAATGTTTACTTAATGAAATGTCTGCTAAAACAGTATCTAATTTACAGCAACCTGTTATACTAGCATCTACAATGTAAGTGCAGCAACTTGGAGAACAACAAAGGCGGCCATCTAATCAGTTAGACTAGCAAGCACCGTAAAATCAGCTTCGCTTTGCAGAACTAATTTATTTTAACGCTTTTGTTTTGTTTATGGACTTTGAGATGTCTGGACAGCAGATGTCATTAGTAATATTTACAATAACAATCAACCATTTTGTTATAGACTTTCTAATAAGTCTGGAACAAACAATTTTGGCTGTTAATTAAACCCTTGTAAAAAAAAAAAAAAAAAAGAAACACGAAAAATGCTTAACATAAAAAAGAACAGTCCTACTGCAGTAGCAGGTGCAGTTTACAGTGCCTCTGGGTTTCTGATCGCATCAGACCAATTTGACATCTGACACATTATTTCCCTTGTCTCTAGCACTTCTTTCCCTGTTCTGCATACCAGTCTGCCAGAAGTATATGTACGGCATGAAACAAATGTGAAAGAATATCTAGATGGATTTATCTTTTAAATCATTGACAATTTGACTATAATACCATCTGCAGCAAATGCACATCTTGACCTTTTAACTCGCAAGTATTTCCTGCCCAACTCACGTGATAACTCGGATAACTTGGAAAGCATGGAAACGCCTCCTTTTACACCATCAACCCGAGCTGTCCGTCAGCTCGAGTTCTGGGAGAATTCAGACCAGTTCAAGAGCACTCGAGTCAACTTGAGTTGGCTGTCCATGGAAGCAAGGTAGAAGTGTTAACTTGTTTTTACAGAAACTCAGCCTTTATAAAGGTAGATTTAACATAGGTGTGCTTTAATTAATCACAGAAGGTAGTTTGGTAAATATATCTGATGATTGTTGAAAGCTGCTTAAATAAGTCTGGTTATTAACAAAAGAGACAGGTTACTGCAGGAAACCAAACTCATGAAGCTGCTATATATAGTCTTTCCAATTAAATTTTTTTTATTTTTTTTTTTATTTGATCAACCAAGGTAGCACTAAGCTACTCATTATGTACAGCACAGATCATTGAGTATTATTTTTGGTTTCTTGTTTACTGTTATTATGGTCGTTGTTTTTTGAAGCATCTCAAAGTGACGAATATACCTTTGCAGTTGACATATTTAAAATGCATTGAACAAAAAAGATAAACCCCTGATAAATATTTGTTTAGTCAAATGACCGAATCATGCACAGCTTGGAATGCTGTATTATTCATTTGCTATTGGCTGGGCTTCATGGAAACCATGGAAACCATTTTGCAGTGTTTGGGGCATCATCATGTTAGCATAACAAAGCATGATTTAAAAAAAAAAAAACACTTTTCTAGAAACCAAACGATATTGTATATAAAATCATATGAAAGCAGGCTTATATAATATAATATAATATAATATAATATAATATAATGTAATGTAATATAAATACCAAAAATAATGGGTATTATGTGTTTTTTCTATAGTGTCAAAACTACATTGGAAATGTAATCAAATACATTAATCTGTCATATGGTTAATAGCATTGTTAACCTAAATTATGTCATGTTTACCTTGGATATTTATGAACCTTTATAAAAGCGTTTCTAACAGGATTAGCAATTGCATAACTTGCCCATGTTTTCTGCAAATATATTAAATAGGACATGAAACCAACCATTCAATTCAATAATAATAACAATTAAAATAAATAAATAAATAAATAAAATATATATATATAAATACTGTTTATTAAAATGAAAGGCTTGCTGTATACTTGGTTATGTAGTTATCGATTCAATTAAGTAGAAAGGAACAGTACATCTCTGTGCTGCTATTGTCATTTTTCCTTTCTTTGTCAAACAGAATTTCTTAACACAAGCCGTGGATTCTGAGAAATACTGCTCTCCATGTCATCAGACTATAAATGCCACCATCAGCATGGATTATTCTGAGCAATGTGCTTTCCTCTGTTGAGTATCCAATATATAAACATAAAATAAAATGTCTTGCAGTGGCTCCTGCTACTATGATGCACTCGACACAGAAAGATACCTTCAATGAATTCTTTAGGTGATTATACATCTCAAAGAGGCAATTCACTTTGAGCACTGCCATGAAGTTCTTTATATACTGTATGCCTCGATTGATTTATTTTAGTTTGAAAACCTTTTTTCCAAATTGATGTAGATACAGAATGCATTTTAGAATGGCTACAGGGGTTGCTCTATTCAAATATCCCTTTGATGTTTAGTGACTTTCTGATGGAGTCTTTCAAGGCTTTACCAATGTTTCATGTTTAGTGTCCATAAAGATTTAAAAACACAGGGTCCCATTTAGGTTTAAAAAAATGACCAACAACCTTGAATAAATGTTAAGCACAAGACATTGAAAGATCAGCTTTAACTGAGTATCAACCTGAGGAATAAATACAATATTACAATACTGTTTATTCACCCTCATAAAATAAAAGCACAACAGTTACAAGTGTTGTTATTTCTTTCATTTATACAAATCCAATTAAGCTTTCTTTCAAGGTAAAGTATTGTTTTTAACATCCCAGCAGCAAGCTAACCTATTCTCATACTCTTGGGGAGAGAAAGCTAAAATGGCAAACCATTTTGGAGCATATAAAATGTGTGCTTGATTATACACCAGTATTTATGTGCTGCTTATAATCACAGCCCTAAATAATGGCACCACTGAGGGTTGGAGTTAACCTGTTTTCACTTACCGGTGGCTGAAGAGCTAAGTGGATTGGGTGACAGCAGGATAAATAATGCTACTTCTAGCTCACAGGTTTAGACTGTTTTGAATTTGAAATCAGCCGAATGGGTTAGAATTTACTGAGGCGCATCATTTAAATGAACTGAACATGAAACAACATGGAGGATACACATGTAACAGAAGACACACACTGGACAGAAATATGTCATTTTATGAAAATCACTGAATATAATGCAAAATGTTTTACCTAGAGATCTGGTTGTCTTGCATGCCTATGTAACAAATTTCAGCATTGCTAAAATATATGGAACCTGCATGATGAAGCCAATATATCAAATTTCAAGTCACCCCCAAAAACACACACACTTTTTTTTTTTTTTACAAACGACTATATTAATTTACTATATATATATATGAGATAATTCATTGAAGGGCTGTGTGAATATTGCTTGTGAGGTATTTGAATTCTGCTTGGCTTACATGGAAAAAAGTATTTTGCCTTTGCCATACTGAAAGCATTCCCACCAAAACCATAGGCTAGCTCAACTCTCGACACAAAAGATTCTCAGACCCTCTGCAGTGTGGGGTTTTCACATTGTCTTTCCACTGACAGAAAAAAAACACATCTACAATTGGTTTGAGATATTCTGACCTTTCAAGCCACACAAATACCATGACCTGTCTCCTTTCTAAAATATCAAAGGAGAATTTAGACTCCAACACCACGCCCCCCTTTCAACCAAACTCTTGATGATGTATGCCGTTCATAAAGCAGTAAAAGCTTCAGTGATCAGAATGAAAATGCGCTGCTGCTTCCTTCTTAAGCCTTCAGCTCAGTGGGGACCGCAACAGCCCCTTCCCCCATCCATCATATTGATGTCAAATGGTTGTTTACATCAGAGGAATCTCTGACAGGGTATCCAGTTACATTTCATGTAACAAAAAAAAACAAAACAAAAAAAACATGCACTTGGGTTAGTGTTGACCTTTGAACCACACTATTTCAAGCAGCTGCCTTAAAAACTTTCAAACTACCACATAATTAGTGCAGTGTGCTCTTTTTGTTTTTTAAAACCTGTGACCAGGGAAAAGGGTGAAGGGAAAATATGTGGAAGCCATGGGTCCTATTCACTACACATTAACAGACTTAGTTAGGAAATGCATTTTAAAGTCTTTTGGAGTCAACACAGGTTTTGCATGCACGAAATATTATGTATACTGTTGTTAAAGACACCATTATAAATATAAACTAGTTTCATGAATATCCCACTTTATTAACTAACCGTATTGATAATATACAGGACGTGCTGAACAATACAGGACAATCATTTCAGAAACATCAACACTTCCATGAGGATCAACATTCATTGCAAGACTGGCCAAGATAATTTGTAGAGGCGTGTTGTAGAATGTAGAATAGTCATTTTTAAAAGGCATGCCAATCTGATGGAGTTACTGAGCAATTTGCAATACACATGTGTAAACATTTAAATACAACTGATGAATGGACTTGCCGAATTTGTTTTCTATAAGCGCTACCACAGAAAACATGGTCTTCTGGATTTTTCATAAAGTCATCTGCTGCTAACAGACTTATACCCGGTCAATGAAACAGAGAATATAATAATCCCCAAAATAGGTTTTAATTAACTGGCCATTTGAAGGTAACCTTATTACCTGAATAAGCTTTCATTACAATTGAACAGAATGTTATGCTGAACTATTACATTATTCATATTGAATACAGGGTAGATTAAATTAACCACGATGGACTTTATATTATACTGTATGCAATTCCAGGCTAATTATATTATGCACATGCCGCATGTCGTCACAGCGGTACAGCTTAGAAATAAAAAAATTAAATTAAAACTCAGCACAGGGTAAATCACTCACTAAAAAAGAACATGCATTCAGCCATTTTGAACCAATCTTGTTATTGCTTAGATTTGGATAGAAAGTTTAAGTCTTCCTGTCCAGATTCCTCCAGGGTGTTTCCTAGTTAATAGAGAGGCCAAATAAACACATTCCTGTAAACTTACTGTCAAACAACATATCTCAATGCAAAACAGCAAACAGCTAAATTGAGGTTCAGTTTTACTTGGTATATGTATATTTTTAGAAACTAGACCCTTTAGGACCATCCGTTCAAGCCTGTGTTGACTAGTTTTAAAATGTAACACATTCAGGAGACCTTTTAAAGATCTACAAGGTTTTTACTTTCAATGGCTATTTTGAATATGTCAATGTACTGTACAGCCAATAAAGGCTGGCATGGAGATGAGAAAGTACTTGCATACAAAAGCATCCTGAAAAACAGCTCCCTTCAATGCACGGACAATGCTGGCGACATCTGTACAAACAAATGGGAAAGATCTATTTCCTAAGCGATCATCTAAATGAAAATGAGCACTTAGCTGAAAGGGCCCCAGATAGACAGGAACACATTCATTAAGACGTATAGTAGCCTAACATCACATCTTTTTTAACCAATAGTTATCCTCTCTTTCCCCATGGAGATGCAGGAAAAACCATATTGGATATCATATTGCCTGACTGAGAACCCCCCCCACCCCCTCCCCCATTGACAAGGCTCCCTCCGTTCATTTACTTCCCTACACAGATAAAGGGAGGGTATCTGGAAGCCTCCATTCAAATCTGATTGAAAGCCTCTCTGTTCATTTTTGCAGCAAATGCCAAACAGTGTTAGCCCCAGGGGGAGTTTCCATGTGCAGGCTGTAACTGCTTCCAATAACAATCCTCAGCGGCCCTTGCCAGTATGCAATTTATTCCTAGCGTGTTAAATGACTCATTGCTCATGAGGCAAGCTAGGGTTTTAGGGCTGTGTGGATCATATTACACTACAGAGCTGTTATTCAAAACATTTGTTTATACATGTTGAAGAGCTAAAAGGAACTTTGAATACCAAGCTCACATTTATCATTTTGATAGAAATGAATCTCAACGGCTGGCTTTGATCAATGCAAGTATTGATTGTGCTACTCAAACTGAAATACAAACAGACCTGTAATTTGAAGGATGACGCACTCTGCAAAAATAGTGTTAAGAACTCTTAATGCAGATTTGACAGCCCAACCTGATTGATCGTCCCTTTCACTCAGACGCAAATCATTATTTATTCAAAAGATTTGGTTAGAAAAATAACCTATGGTAGATCAAACTGTGACCTGTAAGTGCTTTGGGCACTGGGAAAACATAAAGCTGTTTGG
The DNA here is from genome assembly GCA_030684275.1 of Acipenser oxyrinchus oxyrinchus. Classification (NCBI taxonomy): domain Eukaryota; kingdom Metazoa; phylum Chordata; class Actinopteri; order Acipenseriformes; family Acipenseridae; genus Acipenser; species Acipenser oxyrinchus. The sequence continues at coordinate 30,815 of JAGXEW010000673.1, forward strand.
TGCATGTAAAAATGGCTTTTGTTCTGAATTTCAGTGAAACACATAAGTATAATTAACTAATGAAATAATTAACCCTCAATGAAAAGATATTCATTCATGCTTTCAAATGTTTTTAGAAAAACGAAATGTTTTAGAAGCTAAAACTATTAACCACATACAGGATGTGCATGTATGAAGAATTGGTTGTGTTTAGGAACACATTGTGTCAATCGATAGAAAAGGCTTTTATATACTGTATCTATTTTGCTTAAATAATAAAATAAATGATACGCTGTTACCAAATATCTCAAGATGCAATTCCATTTCAATAATAATAATACAGTGCTCCCCTTCATAAGGCGTGCCCTTTATACTCATGGAACAGATTAGTATTGTCATGGCTCCCCTTTGCCCCATAATGACATTACACTAACACTAGTATTCTCGTTATAAGGCAGAACACAAATAGCACGGTCTCTTAGCTATAGCTCCCGACTACAGCGTTATAAAGGGGAAGCACTGTAATAATATCAACAACAATAAAAAAGAGATACGACTCTCCTCTTTGTCCCTGACACTTTCTGCTGATCCTGTTCAAAATCCTACCAAGATTGCATGTGTCAATTATTAAAATGTACCTGTACTGCTAGGAGGAAAACAGTCAGTTACACTTGGTTATTAATAGCTATTAGCATTAATACAAAGCTCATACATTTTTAGATTCATCTTAAGGCCTGCATTTCTAAAAGTTCTGATGGCTAGATAACTATAAATATGTACGTTTAAAAGAGGGTTTAGAGTCTTATCCCAGTATCCTCTCAACTCCTTCACTGGGGTAAAGATATTCTGGAGATGTTTCTTCTGTTAGCTAAAGCTATTCCAGACCAATGAGCATCCAAAATAGAGAACGACTTTATTTAAAAGAGTAACACAATGAAATGCTGCACAGCTGCTCCCCAAAGGGACTAATCAGCCACAAGCAAGATTGCCATGATCCCGATAAAAGTACCAGAGGCGTGTTTCAGGATTAAAACATGACCTCTGCAAATGACAACACTGCAAGAATCTTAGCAGCCTGCATCCAACAAAATATGAATTGGTATTTTAGCATCATTATTTTATTGGCCAGTTGATTCTTGGGGTTTGTTGTTTGGAATCCCAGGGAAACCTAGAAAATAAATACATTATGCTTATATGTGATTATTGTTATTTTGTGGTATTAATATTAAGCATGACATTTAGAAGAGACTAAAAGAAACAGAAATCCAGCAGTACTGTGCATGTACAACCACTGCTACTTCATCGTGGTTCCGATTCAAAGCAATGCACCACTCAGACCCTGTGTCAAAACAAATCGTGCACAATTGGATCCTGAAAATAACATTAAAATTAGAGTCCACTATATGGGAAACATAAGTGGATTATTGATTTTCATAGCTGGGTTGAATGTAGAGTTTGTAAAATGAAGAGTTCTCACAGGGAAGAAGCCCACTTAGCATATTTCCAATGCAAGAATGCTTCTTCATTTAGATTTTATTCTGTGGCGATATTTTCAAAAGTTGCTGAAGTTTATAATGAACAGCGGTTATGGACAGTGTGACACAACCATCAGGAATGTCATGGTACTGGTTGTGAATCACATAGAAATCCCTTCATTAATTGCCAAAGTTGTACCTTTATATAT
>JAGXEW010000673.1:32977-64375 GCA_030684275.1 Acipenser oxyrinchus oxyrinchus
ATACAGTACTGTGCAAAAGTTTTAGGCAGGTGTGAAAAATGCTGTAAAGTAAGAATGCTTTCAAAAATAGACATGTTAATAGATTATATTTATCAATTAACTAAATGCAAAGTGAGTGAACAGAAGAAAAATCTAAATCAAATCCATATTTGGTGTGACCACCCTTTGCCTTCAAAACAGCATCAATTCTTCAAGGTACACTTGCACAAAGTCAGGGATTTTGTAGGCATATAGTCAGGTGTATGATTAAACAATTATACCAAACAGGTGCTAATGATCATCAATTCAATATGTAGGTTGAAACACAATCATTAACTGAAACAGAAACAGCTGTGTAGGAGGAATAAAACTGGGTGAGGAACAGCCAAACTCAGCTAACAAGGTGAGGTTGCTGAAGACAGTTTACTGTCAAAAGTCATACACCATGGCAAGACTGAGCACAGCAACAAGACACAAGGTAGTTATACTGCATCAGCAAGGTCTCTCCCAGGCAGAAATTTCAAGGCAGACAGGGGTTTCCAGATGTGCTGTCCAAGCTCTTTGAAGAAGCACAAAGAAACGGGCAACGTTGAGGACCGTGAGATGCAGTGGTCGGCCAAGGAAACTTACTGCAGCAGATGAAAGACACATCATGCTTACTTCCCTTCGCAATCGGAAGATGTCCAGCAGTGCCATCAGCTCAGAATTGGCAGAAAACAGTGGGACCCTGGTACACCCATCTACTGTCCGAGAAGTCTGGTCAGAAGTGGCCTTCATGGAAGACTTGCGGCCAAAAGCCATACCTCCGACGTGGAAACAAGGCCAAGCGACTCAACTATGCACCGAAAACACAGGAACTGGGGTGCAGAAAAATGGCAGCAGGTGCTCTGGACTGATGAGTCAAAATTTGAAATATTTGGCTGTAGCAGAAGGCAGTTTGTTCACCGAAGGGCTGGAGAGCGCATACCTAATGAGTGTCTGCAGGCAACAGTGAAGCATGGTGGAGGTTCCTTGCAAGTTTGGGGATGCATTTCTGCAAATGGAGTTGGGGATTTGGTCAGAATTAATGGTCTCCTCAATGCTGAGAAGTACAGGCAGATACTTATCCATCATGCAATACCATCAGGGAGGCATCTGATTGGCCCCAAATTTATTCAGCAGCATGACAACGACCCCAAACATACAGCTTAAAGTCATTAAGAACTATCTTCAGCGTAAAGAAGAACAAGGGGTCCTGGAAGTGATGGTATGGCCCCACAGAGCCCTGATCTCAACATCATCGAGTCTGTCTGGGATTACATGAAGAGAGAGAAGCAACTGAGGCTGCCTAAATCCACAGAAGAACTGTGGTTAGTTCTCCAAGATGTTTGGGCCAACCTACCTGCCGAAGTTCCTTCAAAACTGTGTGCAAGTGTACCTAGAAGAATTGATGCTTGATGCTGTTTTGAAGGCAAGGGTGGTCACACCAAATATGGATTTGATTTAGATTTTTCTTCTGTTCACTCACTTTGCATTTAGTTAATTGATAAATATAATCTATTAACATGTCTATTTTTGAAAGCATTCTTACTTTACAGCATTTTTTCACACCTGCCTAAAACTTTTGCACAGTACTGTATATAAAGGTACAACTTTGGCAATTAATGAAGGGATTTCTATGTGATTCACAACCAGTACCATGACATTCCTGATGGTTGTGTCACACTGTCCATAACCGCTGTTCATTATAAACTTCAGCAACTTTTGAAAATATCGCCACAGAATAAAATCTAAATGAAGAAGCATTCTTGCATTGGAAATATGCTAAGTGGGCTTCTTCCCTGTGAGAACTCTTCATTTTACAAACTCTACATTCTACCCAGCTATGAAAATCAATAATCCAATTATGTTTCCCATATAGTGGACTCTAATTTTAATGTTATTTTCAGGATCCAATTGTGCACTATTTGTTTTGACACAGGGTCTGAGTGGTGCATTGCTTTGAATCTGGAACCACGATGAAGTAGCAGTGGTTGTACATGCACAGTACTGCTGGATTTCTGTTTCTTTTAGTCTCTTCTAAATGTCATGCTTAATATTAATACCACAAAATAACAATAATCACGTATAAGCATAATGTATTTATTTTCTAGGTTTCCCTGGGATTCCAAACAACAAACCCCAAGAATCAACTGGCCAATAAAATAATGATGTTAAAATACCAATTCATATTTTGTTGGATGCAGGCTGCTAAGATTCTCGCAGTGTTGTCATTTGCAGAGGTCATGTTTTAAACCTGAAACACGCCTCTGGTACTTTTATGCGGGATCATGGCAATCTTGCTTGTGGCTGATTAGTCCCTTTGGGGAACGCTGTGCAGCATTTCATTGCGTTACTCTTTTAAATAAAGTCGTTCTCTATTTTGGATGCTCATTAGTCTGGAATAGCTTTAGCTAACAGAAGAAACATCTCCAGAATATCTTTACACCAGTGAAGGAGTTGAGAGGATACTGGGATAAGACTCTAAACCCACTTTTAAACGTACATATTTATATTTATCTAGCCATCAGAACTTTTAGAAATGCAGGCCTTAAGATGAATCTAAAAATGTATGAGCTTTGTATTAATGCTAATAACTATTAATAACCAAGTGTAACTGACTGTTTTCCTCCTAGCAGTACAGGTACATTTTAATAATTGACACATGCAATCTTGGCAGGATTTTGAACAGGATCAGCAGAAAGTGTCAGGGACAAAGAGGAGAGTCGTATCTCTTTTTTATTGTTGTTGATATTATTACAGTGCTTCCCCTTTATAACGCTGTAGTCGGGAGCTATAGTTAAGAGACCGTGCTATTTGTGTTCTGCCTTATAACGAGAATACTAGTGTTAGTGTAATGGCATTATGGGGCAAAGGGGAGCCATGACAATACTAATCTGTTCCGCAGTATAAAGGGCCGCCTTATGAAGGGGGAGCACTGTATTATTATTATTGAAATGGAATTGCATCTTGCGATATTTGGTAACAGCGTATCATTTATTTTATTATTTAAGCAAAATAGATACAGTATATAAAAGCCTTTTCTATCGATTGACACAATGTGTTCCTAAACACAACCAATTCTTCATACATGCACATCCTGTATGTGGTTAATAGTTTTTAGCTTCTAAAACATTTCGTTTTTCTAAAAACATTTGAAAGCATGAATGAATATCTTTTCATTGAGGGTTAATTATTTCATTAGTTAATTATACTTATGTGTTTCACTGAAATTCAGAACAAAAGCCATTTTTTACATGCACCAAACAGCTTTATGTTTTTTCCCAGTGCCCAAAGCACTTACAGGTCACAGTTTGATCTACCATAGGCTATTTTTCTAACCAAATCTTTTGAATAAATAATGATTTGCGTTTGAGTGAAAGGGACGATCAATCAGGTTGGGCTGTCAAATCTGCATTAAGAGCTTTTAACACTATTTTTTGCAGAGTGCGTCATCCTTCAAATTACAGGTCTGTTTGTATTTCAGTTTGAGTTGCACAATCAATACTTGCATTGATCAAAGCCAGCCATTGAGATTCATTTCTATCAAAATGATAAATGTGAGCTTGGTATTCAAAGTTCCTTTTAGCTCTTCAACATGTATAAACAAATGTTTTGAATAACAGCTCTGTAGTGTAATATGATCCACACAGCCCTAAAAACCCTAGTTTGCCTCATGAGCAATGAGGCATTTAACACGCTAGGAATAAATTGCATACTGGCAAGGGCCGCTGAGGATTGTTATTGGAAGCAGTTACAGCCTGCACATGGAAACTCCCCCTGGGGCTAACACTGTTTGGCATTTGCTGCAAAAATGAACAGAGAGGCTTTCAATCAGATTTGAATGGAGGCTTCCAGATACCCTCCCTTTATCTGTGTAGGGAAGTAAATGAATGGAGGGAGCCTTGTCAATGGGGGAGGGGGTTCTCAGTCAGGCAATATGATATCCAATATGTTTTTTCCTGCATCTCCATGGGGAAAGAGAGGATAACTATTGGTTAAAAAAGATGTGTTATGTTAGGCTACTATACGTCTTAATGAATGTGTTCCTGTCTATCTGGGGCCCTTTCAGCTGAGTGCTCATTTTCATTTAGATGATCGCTAAGGAAATAGATCTTTCCCATTTGTTTGTACAGATGTCGCCAGCATTGTCCGTGCATTGAAGGGAGCTGTTTTTCAGGATGCTTTTGTATGCAAGTACTTTCTCATCTCCATGCCAGCCTTTATTGGCTGTACAGTACATTGACATATTCAAAATAGCTATTGAAAGTAAAAACCTTGTAGATCTTTAAAGGTCTCCTGAATGTGTTACATTTTAAAACTAGTCAACACAGGCTTGAACGGATGGTCCTAAAGGGTCTAGTTTCTAAAAATATACATATACCAAGTAAAACTGAACCCCGATTTAGCTGTTTGCTGTTTTGCATTGAGATATGTTGTTTGACAGTAAGTTTACAGGAATGTGTTTATTTGGCCTCTCTATTAACTAGGAAACACCCTGGAGGAATCTGGACAGGAAGACTTAAACTTCCTATCCAAATCTAAGCAATAACAAGATTGGTTCAAAATGGCTGAATGCATGTTCTTTTTTAGTGAGTGATTTACCCTGTGCTGAGTTTTAATTTAATTTTTTTATTTCTAAGCTGTACCGCTGTGACGACATGCGGCATGTGCATAATATAATTAGCCTGGAATTGCATACAGTATAATATAAAGTCCATCGTGGTTAATTTAATCTACCCTGTATTCAATATGAATAATGTAATAGTTCAGCATAACATTCTGTTCAATTGTAATGAAAGCTTATTCAGGTAATAAGGTTACCTTCAAATGGCCAGTTAATTAAAACCTATTTTGGGGATTATTATATTCTCTGTTTCATTGACCGGGAGAACACTGTCTTGGGTATAAGTCCTTTAGCAGCAGATGACTTTATGAAAAATCCAGAAGACCATGTTTTCTGTGGTAGCGCTTATAGAAAACAAATTCGGCAAGTCCATTCATCAGTTGTATTTAAATGTTTACACATGTGTATTGGAAATTGCTCAGTAGCTCCATCAGATTGGCATGCCTTTTAAAAATGACTATTCTACATTCTACAACACGCCTCTACAAATTATCTTGGCTAATCTTGCAATGAATGCTGATCCTCATGGAAGTGTTGATGTTTCTGAAATGATTGTCCTGTATTGTTCAGCACGTCCTGTATATTATCAATACGGTTAGTTAATAAAGTGGGATATTCTTGAAACTAGTTTATATTTATAATGGTGTCTTTAACAACAGTATACATAATATTTCTTGCATGCAAAACTTGTGTTGAATCCAAAAGACTTTAAAATGCATTTCCTAACTAAGTCTGTTAATGTGTAGTGAATAGGACCCATGGCTTCCACGTATTTTCCCTTCACCCTTTTCACTGGTCACAGGTTTTAAAAAACAAAAAGAGCACACTGTACTAATTATGTGGTAGTTTGAAAGTTTTTAAGGCAGCTGCTTGAAATAGTGTGGCTCAAAGGTCAACACTAACCCAAGTGCATGTTTTTTTGTTTTGTTTTTTTTTGTTACATGAAATGTAACTGGATACCCTGTCAGAGATTCCTCTGATGTAAACAACCATTTGACATCAATATGATGGATGGGGGAAGGGGCTGTTGAGGTCACCACTGAGCTGAAGGCTTAAGAAGGAAGCAGCAGCGCATTTTCATTCTGATCACTGAAGCTTTTACTGCTTTATGAACGGCATACATCATCAAGAGTTTGGTTGAAAGGGGGGCGTGGTGTTGGAGTCTAAATTCTCCTTTGATATTTTAGAAAGGAGACAGGTCATGGTATTTGTGTGGCTTGAAAGGTCAGAATATCTCAAACCAATTGTATATGTGTTTTTTTTCTGTCAGTGGAAAGACAATGTGAAAACCCCACACTGCAGAGGGGTCTGGGAATCTTTTGTGTCGAGAGTTGAGCTAGCCTATGGTTTTGGGCGGGAATGCTTTCAGTATGGCAAAGGCAAAATACTTTTTCCATGTAAGCCAAGCAGAATTCAAATACCTCACAAGCAATATTCACACAGCCCTTCAATGAATTATCTCATATATATATAGTAAATTAATACAGTCGTTTGTAAAAAAAAAAAAAAAAAAAGTGTGGAGGGGGGGGGGGCGACTTGAAATTTGATATATTGGCTTCATCATGCAGGTTCCATATATTTTAGCAATACTGAAATTTGTTACATAGGCATGCAAGACAACCAGATCTCTAGCTGTCCAGTGAGTGTCTTCTGTTACATGTATATCCTCCATGTTGTTTCATGTTCAGTTCATTTAAATGATGCGCCTCAGTAAATTCTAACCCATTCGGCTGATTTCAAATTCAAAACAGTATAAACCTGTGAGCTAGAAGTAGCATTATTTATCCTGCTGTCACCCAATCCACTTAGCTCTTCAGCCACCGGTAAGTGAAAACAGGTTAGCTCCAACCCTCAGTGGTGCCATTATTTAGGGCTGTGATTATAAGCAGCACATTGATACTGGTGTATAATCGAGCACACGTTTTAGATGCTCCAACATGGTTTGCCATTTTAGTGTTCTCTCCCCAAGAGTATGAGAATAGGTTAGCTTGGTGCTGGGATGTTAAAAACAACACTTTACCTTGAAAGAAAGCTTAATTGAATTTGTATAAATGAAAGAAATAACAACACGTGTAACTGTTGTGCTTTATTTTATAAGGGTGAATAAACAGTATTGTAATATTGTATTTATTCCTCAGGTTGATACTCAGTTAAAGCTGATCTTTCAATGTCTTGCACTTAACATTTATTCAAGGTTGTTGGTCATTTTTTTAAACCTAAATGGGACCCTGTGTTTTTAAATCTATATGGACACTAAACATGAAACATTGGTAAAGCCTTGAAAGACTCCATCAGAAAGTCACTAAACATCAAAGGGATATTTGAATAGAGCAACCCCTGTAGCCATTCTAAAATGCATTCTGTATCTACATCAATTTGGAAAAATCAGTTTTCAAGCTAAAATAAATCAATCGAGGCATACAGTATATAAAGAACTTCATGGCAGTGCTCAAAGTGAATTGCCTCTTTGAGATGTATAATCACCTAAAGAATTCATTGAAGGTATCTTTCTGTGCCGAGTGCATCATAGTAGCAGGAGCCACTGCAAGACATTTTATTTTATGTTTATATATTGGATACTCAACAGAGGAAAGCACATTGCTCAAAATAATCCATGCTGATGGTGGCATTTATAGTCTGATGACATGGAGAGCAGTATTTCTCAGAATCCGCTGCTTGTGTTAAGAAATTCTGTTTGACAAAGAAAGGAAAAATGACAATAGCAGCACAGAGATGTACTGTTCCTTTCTACTTAATTGAATCGATAACTACATAACCAAGTATACAGCAAGCCTTTCATTTTAATAAACAGTATTTATATTTATATATTTTTTATTTATTTTTTTATTTTTTTTATTGTTATTATTATTGAATTGAATGGTTGGGTTCATGTCCTATTTAATATATTTGCAGAAAACATGGGCAAGTTATGCAATTGCTAATCCTATTAGAAACGCTTTTTATAAAGGTTCATAAATATCCAAGGTAAACATGACATAATTTAGGTTAACAATGCTATTAACCATATGACAGATTAATGTATTTGATTACATTTCCAATGTAGTTTTGACACTATATGAAAAAACACATAATACCCATTATTTTTGGTATTTATATTACATTACATTATATTATATTATATTATATTATGTTATATTATATAAGCCTGCTTTCATATGATGTTATATTCAATATTGTTTGGTTTCTAGAAAAGTGTTTTTTTAAATCATGCTTTGTTATGCTAACATGATGATGCCCCCAAACCCTGCAAAATGGTTTCCATGGTTTCCATGAAGCCCAGCCAATAGCAAATGAATAATACAGCATTCCAAGCTGTGCATGATTCGGTCATTTGACTAAAAAAATATTTATCAGGGGTTTATCTTTTTTGTTCAATGCATTTTTAAATATGTCAACTGCAAGGTATATTTGTCACTTTGAGATGCTTCAAAAAACAACGACCATAATAACAGTAAACAAGAAACCAAAAATAATACTCAATGATTTGTGCTGTACATAATGAGTAGCTTAGTGCTACCTTGGTTGATCAAATAAAAATATATATATATTTTTTTTTAATTGGAAAGACTACAGCAGCTTCATGAGTTTGGTTTCCTACAGTAACCTGTCTCTTGTGTTAATAACCAGACTTATTTAAGCAGCTTTCAACAATCATCAGATATATTTACCAAACTACCTTCTGTGATTAATTAAAGCACACCTATGTTAAATCTACCTTTATAAAGGCTGAGTTTCTGTAAAAACAAGTTAACACTTCTACCTTGCTTCCATGGACAGCCAACTCAAGTTGACTCGAGTGCTCTTGAACTGGTCTGAATTCTCCCAGAACTCGAGTTGACGGACAGCTCGAGTTGATGGTGTAAAAGGAGGCGTTTCCATGCTTTCCAAGTTATCCGAGTTATCCCGTGAGTTGGGCAGGAAATACTTGCGAGTTAAAAGGTCAAGATGTGCATTCGTTGCAGATGGTATTATAGTCAAATTGTCAATGATTTAAAAGATAAATCCATCTAGATATTCTTTCACATTTGTTTCACGCAGTACATATACCTCTGGCAGACTGGTATGCAGAACAAGGAAAGAAGTGCTAGAGACAAGGGAAATAATGTGTCAGATGTCAAAGTGGATATGAGAATGGCTGTGATTAAGCCAATTTGCTGAAAACATAAAAAGCAGACTGGACATTTCCATCCAAGGATGAAACAAATCTGGAATTGGTCTGATGCGATCAGAAACCCAGAGGCACTGTAAACTGCGCCTGCTACTGTAGTAGGACTGTTCTTTTTTATGTTAAGCATTTTTCGTGTTTCTTTTTTTTTTTTTTTACAAGGGTTTAATTAACAGCCAAAATTGTTTGTTCCAGACTTATTAGAAAGTCTATAACAAAATGGTTGATTGTTATTGTAAATATTACTAATGACATCTGCTGTCCAGACATCTCAAAGTCCATAAACAAAACAAAACGTTAAAATAAATTAGTTCTGCAAAACAAAGCTGATTTTACCAGTGCTTGCTAGTCTAACTGATTAGAAGGCCGCCTTTGTTGTTCTCCAAGTTGCTGCACTTACATTGTAGATGCTAATATAGCAGGCTGCTGTAAATAAGATACTGTTTTAGCAGACATTTCATTAAGTAAACATTTATTTGAATCTTTTTTTTGGAATTAAAAGTATATGTCTGTGGCATGTTTAATGTAAGTGTTTTAGATCATTATTGTAGTAATAGTTTAAAGACATTTCATAAAATACTGGAATAGGTACACTTTTAAAGTCATATGTGTCACTGCCATGTATTCATTTAAATGAAGGAACCTGGATTTCTAATTGCTGTATGATGTCCCTAGATACTTCCGTAATTATACAAATATTTGTAGTAAATATTAGACATTTCATATATCTTAGTGAGCACCTTGTCACGAGGCAATTTTAATTAAGCCTTTACGTGACCTACACAGCATACCATGCTGGTGTAAGCTAATTTTAAAAGACCAGAAAATGTTTGCTCTAGGTCAGAGCCTCCTTTTAAAAATGAATACTGTTTATATGTCAGACACATACTGTGACACTGTTTGCCACTGCAGACTCTATACTGTATTTGCAACTCTTTTTCTTCCGATGATATTACCTCAGTAAATAAGTGAGGCAAAGTCACTGAGACATGTCAAGCATCATTTGTTTCTCATTAAGAATGATTATTACACTAGATTGCAACTTTGGCATGGCAGTATCCTTTGTTGTTGTTTCACTTCTATGATTTTACAGTTTAAAGCATATGTTAAAGCACAGGAAAACACAATAGGCTGTATTAATGAAATAATGAAGATCCCGAACCAATATATTAAAACTTCATAAGATTTTGGATTTCTTTTCTATTTGCACATGAAACAAGCTATACATGTATTCAAGTCATCTAAAAAGGCTGGTAACTGTTAGACAGTGATTTGTGATTTTGTGCTGCTGGCAGTTTCTGACGTCCGAGTGATTTATGAAACTCCATTACATTACTTGCTTAACCATAACTCTTGATGAAATATTTGCTCTTCGTATTAACTTTGGGATGACCTGCGATGAAAACAGCAGAAGGCTAGTTCTTCACGGGTTAAATACTTGGCACACTTATATGTTAAAGTATTCTAGTCAGCGCTGCTGCTGCTGCAGAGATGATTGGCATGCTTGCCAGACTTTGCCTGTTGTGGCTCGATTTCAGTACAGCACTGGAGGATTAATTGTGCTTTTGAAGCATGACCTTTGCATTCTGGGCACGACTCAGTGTGAAATATCCAGGTCATCCTTTCATCCCCCTGTGTGAGGGCACATTGACAGAAGCTGTGTTAAACTTTTTTTAAGATGGCAAGATTATTATTATTTTTTGCATTCCTAAGATGCAGCCAGTAACACGAAATGAAATGGAAACAGATGTTGCATAGGCTATATTATCCTTGAATGTAAAAGTACATACTTACCCAGGAAATATCTCTTTTACCTTTCTTTTTTTTTCTTTTTTTTCTTTTTGTTCAGTACATTTTTTCCACACAGACACATGATGGAAAAACAGAATATTTGAATATTAGCCTTTGATTGATTCAATTCCCTGTTAGTGCCTTATATTCTGGGATGTAGGCCACTGATACAGGATAAGTTCTCTGGAAGTTTTATGTTCCTGTAGTATTCCTTTAACAGTACATCCAGAATAGAGCATGCTTACCTTTATGCACAAACAGACTTGCTTAGAACCCATAGTAATTGGCTTTCTAAGAGACTGAACTAGCTATTGTTTCAGCATCCAATGATTGTAAACCCTGGGAGGGTATAGATCAAACCTCACTATGGTAGTTTATAAATACTATATTTCAGTTGACGTTTGCAAATGTCCATCATATCCCCAAAGTTTTGCTGTTGTAAAAAACTTCACATGCTGACTTAAACACACATATTTTCATATAGAAAAAAAGAAAATACATTTTCTGGATGAATCGTATATTGTAGGTTTTGCCTGGCACTTGTTATCATTGTTGCCCTGGCCTTGTATACTTGTATTTGAAGGGCATATACATTTATGAAATACATTTTCATATGATCAGATTAAAAGGTGTGTTCCCGTTCTCTGCTCTTTTTTTATTGATTAATGACTGATACGGTATTCATGGTGTTGATATTTAGTAAATCCAATACATTGTAAAAAGACATTTTGAATTTCACCTTGAAAGTTTATTATGGCAAGTCGTTTTTATTTTTAAATTTAAATTCGTTCCCCTGGTGGATTTGCTTCTTCAGAGTAGATACTTTTAAGCTGAGAAAGCTTAGGAATGAATTGCTGCTGGCTCACTGATTGTAAAGAGTGATTTCTTTTGAGAAAATCACTTCACCTTCTTGTTCATCAACCCAGTCATCTGTAATGTAGGATGTCTGTCAGTCTTTTGAAACGACATGTCCCATATATCAAGAAGATACTATACTATTATATATATATATTTTTAAAGTACCATTGCTTGAATTAATGGCAGCTGCATATTATTAGCTAAGGCATAATCCAAGGCATGTGAACACATAGTCATAAACATTTTCCATATAAAACAATGCTTATTGTTTTTGTGTTACAGTAAGTCGAATTAGGCTTCAATTTGTGCACATGCAATTCATCTTCATCTTAACTGCCCCTCAGGCAGGCTGTTTTCAATATGTGCCCTCACTCAATATTAATTTCCATACCTGAGCAGAGATGTAAAATTGAATTAGCAGGTGACTCACAACTGTTTTTTTTAGGAAAAAGCTGCAATAACTTGGATTTGATTTTACAATAAACATTGTATCAACTTTACAGACAGCCTCTACTACAATCACTTTAAATTGCATGATCTAGTTAAGTGCAGTACTTTAAGATTTCAAAAATACTTTCCATGTCTGTATTTGTGTGTAGCAAGGCCCTGTAATATACTTTAATACACAGTTAAAACACAGTATATTAATCATTTGTTTATCCCAAATTATCCCATTTATTTAGATTATGTTTTTGGGTTTGTTTGTGTTTTGATTTAACCATTCCCGATGATGCAATCATCTGCAGTCGTCCTCTCTCCCCATCACTTGCAAATGGATATCTAGTCAGATCACGACTTGTTTTCTGGGATGCGGAATCATAATTTTCCTTAATTTAGTGGTATCATATACTGATGCTCCTTTTTAATCTCTGATAATTAAAAAAAACTGCTCTAGGCCAAGTCACCTTTACAGTTCTAAACAGATTGTAATAGGGGCCACATCTTGTAAGTCATCAAGCATCCTGTAACAAAATTAGACATGTTTACAGCAACATGACAACAAAGGAGGAGCCGGCTGCTTTGTTTGTGGTGTGCTTTGCCTAGTGGAGCCTAGCTGATCCAGCAGAATGATCCTAGCAGGACACTAGCCCTAAGACCTGGTTCAATTCATGCAAGAGGACTGAGTTAATTGAGATCATGGGGTATGGCATTGCTCTCAGCATATCAAACAAAAATGTTCTAGATTTGTAATAAAATTGAAATTGAAACTGTTCATGGTAAAAAAATAAAAAAAAAACATTAAAAAAAAAAAAAAGCTGCTGTGTGTGTCGCTGGTGCTGCACCTTCCTAAATCTTGGTCAACAAGAATCAATTAGAGACTTTGTATAAAAAGAGTGCTATATAATACCTGTTCATAAATGATTGTGCATAGTATTGTTGTGATTCATCCATTATTAACATTAAAAGTTGCTGTATGGTAGTGTGACTTACAACAAGAAAAGGTTAAAATATCTACAATAAAAGCTTGGTCTTCCAACAGAAAAAATAGACCAGTATTTCAGTATAAAAATTATGACTTGTATAGAAATAGAATCATTTGAACACAATTGTCACATCTTCCAAGTCTCCTTGTGTTTGTTCAATGAAGGTGACATCTGAACCTAGGTATGCGGTAGTACACGAGGTGGACAAAGGACCTTTTAAATTGAGAATGGAGTGCAGTGATGAAAGAGGGACTGCAGAGCAGCATCAGTATGCAGGTGCTATCTTTTAGATGGTGAATGTCATTTGTTTTCCTCTTCCAGCTCTGGCAGCCTGCTGACTGAATCCTTTCCAGCTTTTGAACCCCCCTCTAGGGGTTCGGTCCAGGCCGAGGTAGCTGCCAGCACAGCTGTACAGAAAGCCACTGATGTGCTTCACAACCTTGGCAGACTGAAGAACGAGATGCAAGGCCTGTTGCAGGTGAGAAGAGAAAAGCACTCCTCCCCGCCCACCCTCCCCTTGGGCCAATGCAATGCAAATCTAATAGTTTAAATATGTTTTCATGTCTCATGGCCATTGTGAGTCATGGAGGTTCAGGAGTTGTTTTTTTTTTTTTAAATTAAATCACCCGTTTGGCAACTGAAAGTGAATGTCAGAACAATATGGAAAAGTTTTAATGTTATGCTCACTCACATTGATTCACAGTTTATTCACGAGAAAGCCATGTTGACAGTAAATTGTATATACAAACTGTAACAAGCCCCTTCGCAAATTCACTAGCCTCAATTGAGGATTTTTTTAATGTAGAACAGCCGGGAACAAATCCCATGAACAGGAGTGGTGGAATTGAAATTCACAGCACTTGCAGTTCGTAGTAGGTGAAGCTAATAGGCAGCTGGCAAATGCATCCATTAGTTCAGAAAACACCCTCCTTGTGATCAGCTGTCTATGCAGACCACAATCTGTCAGTCCCCTTTCAACAGATCTCTATTAAGACCATTTTACTCACTGTTCGTCCTAAGAGATGCATTCTACTGTTTTGCAGATACAGTAACTTTACCCTACTAGTTATAAACGTGCAATTTCACATACAAAGGGTTACAATAAATTAGGAGTGTGATACTGAAAGAGCAGAGAATGGAAGCCAAGCAACCCCCACAACAAATCACCAGGGCGTTTAAGTCAGCAGCCAGATCTTCACAGACATTATAGTCCATGGTAAAGATTTGTTTTTAATAGAAATGCATATATAAAACACAGATGAAATCAAAGTGCAAGTTCACTGGCAAATCATAAAATGTAAAGTCTCTGGAAACCCGTAGGGCTAATAAGGAAAGCATCTCCTTTAACTTGCAAAAAAATATTGAGGAAAAATAAAATACGTTTTTGAATTCTTAAATTAAAATTCATTGTTTGTGCTACACTTGTATGTACATATACTACCATACACACAGTACTATACAGAATTGTTATTCTGCTGTACTGTGTGTAGGTGTAGTCGTATTGCTATTATCTGCCTGATTTTATCATTGTCTGTTTTAATTATTGTAACTCGCATGAAAGATGTTGGCTTAATTGGGACTGAGTTAGAAATGAAATCTCTACAGTACAATGTAAATTACATACTGCAGAAACACAGATTTTTGGGCCAATGTCAACATCAGTACTCAAGTAGAGGAAAAAGACATTGAATTGCACCATAACCTTGATGAGAACTGTGGGTTGTATTTCAATGAAGACGCAGAAGATTAGGAAGCCAGCTTCTCTTCACTGCATGCCCATCCTATTTCCATCTACTTAAATCAGAGAGATACATTTATTTTCTGGGTACGGAATTACTACAGTACTTAAAATTCCATCATTCTGGAATCATAATTAAAGAAAAAAAAACATGCAAAATTACACATTAGCAATACCATTGTTAATGCAGAGATTTACATAGTTATAGTTTCTATCTGTATGCATTGTGGGTGCTGCAGAACTGGCTTTGATGATGACCATTATAAGACAGACCTGCACTGCTGTGTAATACCACTGTTATTTTGTCTGTTCTTATCTCACTCTCTCTATCTCTCTTGTTGTTTAGTAAAGAACACACACATTACAGTGAAATGTAGGTCAGCATACAGCTTCTGTGTATGAAATTGATAAAATCCAAAATGAAACAGAATCAGCTGTAGTGGTAATGTTTCTTTGTAGAATAATTTAGTTGAGTAATCTAATTAATAGTCATTACTAGACATTTTATAGAAGTAGACCTCACACATTTTCTTAACATTTAATAAGGTAATAATAGTAACTGTATCGAATATTGAAATCTGGACAGTCTAGAATGAGCTCTTCCTAAATAAAATACACAAAATGATCTTCTATGATAGATATTTAGCTGATGTTTTACCACTGCATTATATGTTGAAATATGTTTTTGTCATATTTCATATCAATCTTTTTGGTGTGTACAGAGTAAATCAATGCATTGGTATGTCTGGCCAGTACTGGATATAGATATTATGACTAACTTGAAATAACTGTGGAAAAAAAACGGACAGTGTTCAGTGAACATCCTTTTGAAAGATCACAAGGTTAAAGAATTTTGTGTTTTATTTAGGAAGGACAGCAATGGAAACCAAGTGTGCAACACCACTCCAAGGTTGGTTTTTTATTTTATTCTATTTTTTTTAAAGATTTATTGTAATTTACGATTCATAAGTATTGAAATTATACAGCCTGCTCCGAGCCAGCGTGCTACAGAGAATGGTCCTGTAGTATATAGCATTCTGATTACATTGCTGTACTAATTAATTTGCCATTGTAAAACCTAAATCTAATACACAATACTATGAACTTTAAGTACAGAAAACAAATGATTCCCAATTTCAGTATTATAAAGCCATTCTCAGTAAACACTGAGGAGGCTTGCTGATGTGTAGCTTGAACCAGTTAATTTTATGTTTTTCTGAAGACTAATTTATCAGCACACCAACAGTAAACTAAATTAATTATGTATTGACTGATCTTTTTTATAACTTGAATTTACTGCTCCAGCTTCATGACACGTTTACAATGGAACGGAGTGTGCAGTCTAGGCAGAACATGAGCCACAAAGCTATCGATCCAACGCCTCTTCAGCAGCCTCTGGTGAGTTTCCATGGCAACCAGCACCTGCTTATCTCAGCTTTTCTCTCCAGTCTTTAATAGCTGTTGATTGTCACTGACAAGTTATTGGTGATTTTCTTCTGCTCTGAAACTAAATTCACACTAAATGTCCAAGGTATGAGGTATGCCCCAGACAAGTCAAATGTGTGTGTATTACACAACGTCCTCAATCTAAACATGTTTGAAGAGTAAAGTACAATTTGATCCCAATTAACAAAATGTATAACAACATTAACGCTAACAATCTGTGACAGATGTGAAGATAAACGTTCCAATAAAAAGATAAATCATCTGCTTTACTGCAAATATTTTTTGCTGACCATTTAGAATGGCTTTAATTTAGAATAGATTTATTTCAAAATGTGGGATCAAGGGCATTATTATGCATCACCAATGTCTAAACAACATTCAAATCATCTAGTTTTGACATTTTTTAGTTTTGACAGACTTAATGAGGATTTGACCCTACCCAGTGTGATGTTTCTGCTGTCGGTTTGCATATTTTACTTTGCGTGTGACAGATAAACATACAAAATGACAACCAATCCAAGGACTCACAGCTGCAAGACTGATTATGAAATAATCAACAAGAGGACGGGACTGTCATCAAGAACCGCAAATTGATTTTGAAGAGAGTCAAAGACTTTTACAGAAAATTATATCAAGATGAAAAAAGCAACGTAGCAGATGACGAAGACGAGATGGAAAAAATGCAACCCGAGGAAGAAGTTCCAGACATTCCAGCGGAAGAAGTTAAGCATGCTATCAAACATATGAAGACAGGAAAGGCATCCAGAGAAGACTGCATAACGATTGACCAAACGACTGGAACAATGCATCGGTGATACTTTTACATAAGAAAGGCGATAAAGATAAAGAAGACCTCAAGAACCACAGACATATTAGCTTACTTTCTATAATCTACAATTTTTTTTTCCAAGATACTCACCAACAGACTTCAAGATAAATTTGACTTGTCACAATCAAATGAACAAGCAGGATTCAGGAGTGGATTTAGCACAATGGATCATCTTCAAGTTGTACTGCAAGTGATTCAAACCAGCAACGAGTACGACCTACCACTTTGCTTGGGATTCATTGACTATAGCTCTCTGAAAAAACAAGGAATTGAGAAAACATAGAGACTTGATCAGCACCATATACAAGAATGCAACAGCCACATTAAGACTCCATAAAAATAGCGACAAAAAAAGGAAATGGAGTTGATAAAGGAGATACAATTTCCCCAAAGCTCTTCACGGCCACCCTAGAAGACATTTTCAAAGCACTGGATTGGGAAAATAAGGAGCTGAAGATCAATGGAGCCTACTTGAATCACCTACGATTTGTTGACGATATCCTCATATTTACAGTGTGCCCAGAAGAATTACAAACAAGAATACAAGAACTACAGGAGGCTAGCATCAAAGCAGGTTTGAAAATGAACCTGAAGAAGACTCAAGTCATGTTCAATAATATACCACTCCATGGGCAATTGCAGTCAATGGGATCAAGCTTGAAGAAGTCAATAACTATGTATACTTTGGACAGTTCGATTCAGCAATGTAGAACCAAATGTGCGAAATGAACAGAAGAGCAAAAATGGGCTGGAGTGCCTTTGGAGGATTAAGCATGGTTCTGAAAGGGAAACTACCCTCATGCCTCAAGAGGAAAGTCTTCGACCAATGCATGCTGCCAATGCTAACTTACGGATGCGAAACCTGGACCCTCAATGCAAAAATGACTCAAAAATTACAAACCACTCAATGGAGTATGGGAATATGCATGCTGGGAATAACAAGAAAATACAAGAAAAGGAAGGAATGGGTAAGAACGCAAACAAAAGAATGCAATGTTATTATAAGAGTGAAAAAACTGAAATGGCAGTGAGCTGGACATGTAGCAAGAAGAACAGACCATTGCTGGACCAAGGAGATACTAGACTGGATCCCAAGAGATAGAAAATGACCAAGAAGACGACCTCCAGGAAGATGGCAAGATGAAATTAGGAAACGCACCAGAGCAACGTGGATGAGAGATGCAGCAGACAGGCTTTTGTGGAAGAATTTTGGGGAAGCCTTCATCCAGCAGTGGATTGAAAAAGGCTGCTGATGATAGATAGATAGATAGATAGATAGATAGATAGATAGATAGATAGATAGATAGTCCTAATGTGTACAGTAAAACAAACAGAGTGTAATGGGAGTCTGAATTGAAAAAAGGTAAATACTGTGCTATTAGTTTTAATACTATTGGATTGATGGATTGAACCTGCCATTCAATCGCAAACAAAAATACTGCAATAATGCACAGTTTATTTTTGACATATATATATTTTAAATGAATGCTTGTAACATCTTTAAGTGAAATCCTAACAAAATCACCTACATATATGATTTACACCCTGATAGTGACATTGCTTTGACTTGTAGCCCAGGCTTTCTGTATCCTAAACTGGTGGGAAATGTCATAGCCACTGGGATGGAATCATCAAAAAGATAACAGGTGGAGATGAAACTATTTAGTGTGTGGGTGTGAACTAGATCTCTGCCTAGATGTTTATCTAAAATGAGTACTGCTTACCAGCACTCCGGAGGATAAGTAAATCCCCTGGCAACCCAAACAAGAGCACTCAGCGGGAGCGTCCACACCGAGTAAAAGTGCTTGTATTTCATTTAAGCATTGACGAGAATAAAATGTGGCCTTTTGTTGTGTTAAGGCTTTTTTGTTCTTTCCTCTCATTTAAGTATTTAATGACCATGCTTAGCTCCTTCGCCAAATGAAATACTTAATTTCATTTAGTTGATATATTCTGGACATGAATGAGGAGTTTCATCAATTTGTTTGAAAAGGGTTCCCTGTTCTGCAGCTTCAGTGTTTAGAATTGCTAAAGATTATTCACTAAATTGCACAAACTAAATCTCCTCAATGCATTACTCTGAGCTCTTAGCGCTTGTTACCAGAAAATTTTGCATTGACTTGCTATTCTGCTCCTCTTTTTTGAAAGCTGCCTGATACATTGGTTCTGCATATCTGAGCTGCTTACTTTTGTGTCCCTGACCACAGTTTGAGACGAGCAAACAAAGCCTTCTGGTAGTCCCAAGATTCCTAATTAAGAATTATGGTGCCAGGAGTTTGAGCTGTCATGCTTCACAACTTAGGAACTTGGAATAAACAGACAGTCAATAGTTTTAAGTCTAAGCTATTTCGATCAGAATTTTCTTTAACTAGCACTGTTGAGCTTCTGCAGGCTTGTACTTGAAAGACACATTAATACAACTGGTATGGTATGGTTATTTAATCTGCTCTCCAGTAATCTAATATAGGACAGCGTACCATGTTAAATTCTTATAATTGTTAAGTTGTAGATCACATAAATATGGCTTGGCTTGGGTTTTGTATTTATTTATTTATTTATTTTAGTATAGAATTACAGTGCTTGACACTTGAGTCATGTTGCCTGGTTGCTCGGTGACATGGCAGTGTAGACTGTTGGTAGTGTTCCTTGAAAGATAATAACCTAATCAATTACATGAACCTTACAGGATGAATATGTTAATCAGTCATTACGAATGTATTCTGAATCTATATGCACAATGAGTATACAGGATATTGCAGTGAGTTAACTTAAGTGCATGTAACCTTAAACTGGATACTCACCCTTAATGAATACCAAATAACTAATACAATATATATACATTTATATAACTTTTTTTTTTCCTCAATAACTTACCTGCCCCAATGCTCTATAAATTTGTACTCTTCTCTGCATTAAGCATGGGGACACTGTTTAGGTATAGGAAGACATATAATCATCTTAATAAGAACAGAAGGGAGTCAAATCTGTAAGCTCAGGATGTGTTATGCAGCTTTTGTAGAAGTCAGGCTTGTTATCAACAGCTGGAAGTCTCAGACAATTTGGGAGGAAGCCAGCTTTGAAGGGCTGCTAACAGTGAGGAGCAGTGAGCTTGAAGACCTTGGAACCTCACAAGCTCTTTGGCTGGGTTTCCAGACATTCTGGAAATCCAGGATGTGATGGGAAACATAAAAATGTTTTCCAGGAATGGAAAAGTTGTGAATCTGGAGGGTGCCAGCTTTTGGAAATGTTTTGATGGTATTACAGTATTTATTCTTACAAACCTTAAAAATATAGATACAAAATTAAAACGATTGTTCCTGACATAAGGAATTAGGTTGTTACCCTCATTTACTAAAGAGAAAAAATCAAATAAATATAAAGGGTTGTGAATAAAATCTCCATTGTAATGTCAATAACTAGATAAGACGCATCAAATTACCATATATTGTTAATTATTACCTGGGCATTTTTACAATCAGCATTTGTTAAAAATGTATCTAGCCAAGTATTATGAATATACTGAATAACCATTAAGACTTAATGCAGTGCAGACCTAATGGAGGGCTGTAAAATCCTTTAACCTCTTTTTCGAGGGTGACATATTTTTATTTCTGAGCCTTTTAATTGTAAAATGGAGGCTGTCATGAAAAAAGCTTTTAGTAAAATATGCTATTGATAAAATGTATTTCAGGTTTATGGGAAAGGGCTGAAAAACCCAGACTTACATTATTATACACTAGGCATTTTAAACAAAGCCTGATCTGTATTGACCTTGTGCTTCTAGCTGCTGAAATTGTTCTGCAGTCTAGGTTTTCTAGAAGTTTAAAGGTGTAGTTACTACCAGTTAAACACAGGTGGCCGGGAATGTGTACCAAATTGTAAAATAGTAATTAGTTATTATTACTATTATTATTAGTATTATTAGTATTAGTATGATTTATTATTGTTGTCATTGTCATTATTAAAAACATGACGCAATCCATCGGGTATCTTAAACTTCATTTCTGATTTCAGCTTGCAGGGGCTGCTCCCCCCATGGATATTGCAGACCTACCCCAGCTCCCTCAGCCCTCTTTTCTCCAGAAATCCAAGGCCCCCAAGTCCATGTTTGAAGACGCTGAAAGGATACTGCGACAAGTGAAGAACAACAAGAAAGTCCTTGAAGAAAACTTGGAAGCCATTATGCGGGCAAAAGATGGAGCTGCCCTACACTCTCAGATTGAGGCTTTGTCAACCAACAGGTATGGACTAGCGCTATAGCAGACTCATTCCCAATTCACATTACAAAAGTGTAGCACTGATTAACGATGTAAGCACTGCTTGCCTATGATAACGTGAATACTCTTCATATACTTTAAAATTACACTTGTGTTTTCAAAAATGTGGGTTACTCAGTACTGAGTATCACATGTCAACAAGAAGAGAACACAAATCTGGTAAATGTACATTTTTATCTTGCTTTTTATCTTGCTTTTTAAGGAAATAGTTGCTACAAAGTACACAATTCTCTCTCCTTTCTGTGAATGTGGATTTTTTTTAAAGAAATTTTTTAAAAAAGTACTAATGGTGTCTGCAGAATGTATCCTAGGAGCCTGCATACTGGCGGTGTTTATGTAGTGTGGAATGCTTTTGATGAAACTCGGGTAAGACATTTTTAAGCAAGTTATTGGCAGTATCAGAATCTGGCAAAATACGAGAGACCTTACAATGTCGTGCGTATGGTGGATGTACGTCACGGTGATCTTGTATTTTCAGCTGTGGCAGGGTATGTTTGTTACTAATGTACTTAAAAATGTTCCCAATAGCCAGTATTCCGATCTCCAGTTTGGTCTTTCTGTTTTTTGGGTTTTTTTTTGTTTTTTTTTACTGTTGTTTCTGAACCCCAGCGCAGTGATTTGAGTGTGTTGTTTTGCTTTGTGCTGTTTCAGCCCTCAACCATGCTATTGTGACAAATCGATTCATTATCCATAAAAGCCCCCTCAGTGTGCTTTCGAGAATCTGACGCTGTAAAAGGTCAGGCCTACTTTCCATGTCATCTTAACACTGACATGGTGTAAAAGTTAAAAGTAGGATGTTAGATTAGTTCTGGTGTTTACCACCTGTTTCACTCACATAACATAATGTCCCCATAGAATGTCTTGAAGCTCTCTATCTTGAATTACTCTTTTAATCAGACTTAGTTTAATTGTGTTTGTATGGGGTACAAGAAACACCTATGTGTTGTTTTGTAACATTGTAGTGCATTGAAGCTAAACAAATTAGAATGAAAGAGACACCAAAATTGTCATGAAAAGTAACCATTTCCATATGGTCACCCCTTTGCTACTTTTCCATGTTCATTGTTGTAAATTGGTGAAACACAGCGCCCCCTGTGGTTCACAGTGGAAGTCTGGACAGGACATCATAGGTCTATTTAGTTGCTTTAATTTTTTATTAGCGTCACTGTTTAAATAATTTAAATCGTTTCCTTTGTGTGCCGCGGTTATTCAAAATAAATATATAATGGTGCCCATCAGTCTCTTTTGTGTATTTCTGTCTGTAAAAATATGTAAAACGTAAGATTTAGATCTGTCACTGCTTAGATAAATAGTATAGAACCCTACGTGGAAGCTGTAAATGTAAGTGCTTTGTTACCTTTTCTCCAAATAATTCTGTTAAGTCTCTGACTTTCTAAGCAAAAAACCTTCAGATAAGAAGACATTTAAGAGTGATCATAGCCATGATGAACCGCAAATCTCTCTCTCTCTCTCTCTCTCTCTCTCTCTCTCTATATATATATATATATATATATATATGAAAAAAACATGTGCTTGCTCTTCCACACTGTACAAGACCTTTGTCATAAAATAATTACTGCATTGGCAGTATTATTATTATTCTGTATTGCTGGGGTGACACTTTTTTCAAAGTCATTTTTTTTATTGTGTCATGTTAAATTCTTACTTCAAGAGGCTCTTTGCAGACGTTTTTGTTTGGATAGTGGAGGAGAGAATATACAGTACAGCTTGTTATATCTGACAGAATATAAAGTCATTTCTATTCCTCCTTTCAGTATAATTCGAGTTCAGTGCAACAAGCCCTGACTGTTGCCATTCCGTGTAACATTATTGGGCAGGAAACAGAAAAGAAAAAAAAAAGGTTCTAAAACCTAAAGGGCTGATTGGCTTTGCAGCATATTTAACGTCAAGACCATTTGAATGACTTGACTGACAGCTGCCCTCAGAGTGTCCTCCAAGCTTCAGCAGGTTAAGGCAAACAAAACAATCGGATTGATTGGCAGATGTCAAGGAAGTGTTTACCACACAGGAGCCCAATAATAGCAAAGCCTAATACATTTAATACATGATGTGGAATAGGACTTGGTGTGTAAAATCGAAGGATGTGTGCCAAGAACTTTTGGATTTTAGGTAAACTGCTCCAAGCCCAGTAATGCTGGAGGAAATAAATAGGTAATGAACCTGATATTGTTTAATTCTCTTTACATAAAATATATTTTCAACTGGTAATTTGTTTAATACAGTACATTTGTCTGTCTATTGAATCATTGTCTGTCTGTCTTATTTATCTGCTGTATATATGTCTACAGTGTGAACGCTATTTGATCCTCTTGCAGCCAGCCTGGCTTGGTCAATCTATTAATCTTTCTATCTGTTCACTGACCCTATATATTGATGTGTCTGTCCATCTGTTTATTTATCTATCAAATACAATGTAAACATATTTCATGTTTTGCACCATAAGCCCCTGTTGTAATGGGTTTTTAAGTTCATTTAGTTGTGTAGAGCTGATAAGTAATTCGATTTTCAGGGTATAAAATAATCAGATCTACTATAGGTTGCAATATACATGGTGATTAGAAAGTAAGTTTACCACATCAGTGCACCATTCATGCGGTAAACTTACTTTCTAATCACCCTGTATATAAATATAGCAAGACACAGCAGGATTACTGCTTAAAACAGACCCTATTCCAAAATATTAGCCAAAGTGACAAATGGCTGATTACTTCCTTACAGCCAAACTCAATTAACTATTTAGCTAGGTAATGGGTATTTAGGGAAAATAATAACTCATGCTGTGAATGTGAAACAATATTTAAATTGAATTAACAAATCACATATTATTAATTCACTGTTAATACATTATTAAACTGCATTTAACCTTTGTTCTGATTACTGATATTTTGGTTTTACACAATACTATGTGACTTGCAGGAACTGACCGGGGCAGGTACAGGACTTCATTTTACTTTTGGTGAGGGTTAATAAGTAAACATTATAGCAAGGATCCCTTTTATTTCAATGTGAAAATAGAGTAGTAGTTTCAAGTTCCAGTAAATAAAAAAATGAGATTGGATGAGGATCTGGTGTCAAGAGCTGTATTTTTTTTTAGGCCTTTTGTGCCAAATTGTGTGGCATACTGATATCATTGGGTGTTCACTGTTAGTGGTATTGCTAATATGACATTTTAAATGTTCTTCTGGAGAGGTAATACTGGTTGGCATTGTAGTTAAGGGTTAATGACTGATATTCATTACAGAACATCAGTCTGTTTCTGAGGCAGGTTTAAGGAGACTGCTTGTACCCTTGTGCATGAATCAGCTGTTGTTGAATTTCTCATTTGTTCTGCTCTCAGAATGTTCCTTCAGATGTCAGCCCTAGTTTTTTTCAAGTCAGACAGATCCTAATGGGTATCTCTCGACTGACTGTGTGCTTAACTCTTTCTCAGCCAAAATAGTCTTATAAGCTCAATCCTGCTCAGCCCCTTCCAGCTGCTCACGTCATTAATGACCTTGTGACAGCAGTTGCATATTTGTGGTACAGTAGTAGCCAACCCAAGACATATGTTAATGACACTTGGTGTGCTGTCTGTCGTGTTGTAGACGCCCAAGTGTCTACAACACTATTGCCACCATTTCCAGCTCATTTCACATTGCCTACTTTTAACTTGGTCTTAGTCCCTAGCTGTATGCAACACAGACACGCACATGTGAGAACAGGATACACACCTTGTGAATGACAGAAAAAATATTGACAAACAGCTTATAATATAAAAATGTGTGTGTGTGCTTTCACTGAAACTTCTACACACCCTATCAATCTTTGAAATTACTGTGGATGTTTTATGTTGTCTCTTGAATTTGGCAAAGGGGTCTCATAAACTGGGAACAGGTAATCAGAGTGAAGCTCAATTTCTTTAGCATTAACTCATTTCAAACCATCCCTTACAACCTGTACTCTTTCAGATATGTCAGCTAAGCATGCTTTGCAAAACCCCTGGTCAGGCGATGCATGCATTCCAATTATTAATTATCAGCAACATCTAATGCAGGCTTTTAGCAGTTAATAGTTTTCAAATCCAGAACATAAAAAGCAGCCTTTTGATGGATTACTGTGAGACTCTGCTTCAGGTAGCAGGTGTTCACCCCTTACTAAAGCAAGTCCTGGCCAGATCCTGTTCATGTTGTTGAATACATGTCTAGTGATGACATGCTGACATGTTCACAACGGCAGTCTGCAAATAATAACCTCAAGATTGCTTCCCTTATATATGGATCTTTTGATAGAAGTTTGGCTACACTTTAAATTACATGTCCTGCTCTTACATTGTAACTACTGGTGGAATAAATGTGTTCAAAAAGGCAATTTACATGTAATTCGACAGTAGTTAACATGTACCCCGTTATTACAATTTAATGACATGCCTATTCATGCTATTTTAATATCTACTAGTGGAGCTCCTGGACATACTGTATAAATAAATTATGTTCTCAGTCTGAGCATACAGCTGTTTGTTATGTTATTTAGTTAGAGGTAACCATAATGCAGCGGGCCATGCAGAGGTGGAAAACACTGTCATGTAATGTAGTGGGTGTTTGTAATATTTTTATAAATTATATTACAAAACTGAAAACCACATATTTAATTTTTACAAAATGTTTTTGATTTCTTGTTTTAATTTTTATATTCCTCTTTCCAAAAAGGACAAAAAAAATTCTGACAAAGCTGGATGAAAGCTGATTGCTCTCAAAAGCTGAAAAGCACAGGCACACTGACTCCCCAGTGTTTGCAAAACAGTAATTTGAAAGTAAAGTATACTGCAGGGTTCTCCCAACCCTGGTCCTGAAGAGCTACAGTGTCTTCTGGTTTTCATTTCAACCAAGCTCTCAGTTACTTAACTGAACCAATTATTGGCTTAATTAGTCAAGATGAACACTCCCGATCTTTAGCCATTGATGATGTAAAGACACCTATAAGACCTGCAGGATTGGGGCTGTCCAGGGCCTGGGATGGAGACCCCTGGTATACTATATGTGTTCCTCCCCCTGCTGGGAGGGTCTGGGATAGGGCAGTAGTGGTTTGTTTTTAAAGAAACAGACCCTGCCAATGCCTGCACCTGGCTTGCAGACAGACGAACATCTGTTGGCAAATCAGGTGTATTCTTTTTTTCTCAGGCAGAATGAAATGCAACTGCATTAATTAAGCCTGGGTATAGCGTTGGAGAGTCAACAGCCAAGAAGTAATTAGTGAGATTGGATGTTGCCTGCTGTTTCATCATAGGAGGATCACTAAATGAAGTGGTAATCATCTTTGGAATAAAATGGTTTGCAGATTTTGTATAGGTATTTATAAAGTCGGTCAATTTCTCTAATGTAATGCTCAGGTAATTTTATTCTAAATTCTGAGATACTGTCAGAATTGTCCTTGATTTGCTGCAGTCAATCACAGTTCCACATGAACAAGTCATTCTAACATATTATTTATAATTAGTGCAAGCGGGTGTGTGTGTATCTAGCACTATGCCTCAAACCATTGTCTTTGCTGATCTACAGTACAGTCGGTACTTTTACTCTGCTCAGTCTCTTTGCACTAATTACAGTAACTAAGATGTCAGATGTGCATCCTAAGGTTTTTGTTTTTGTTTTTCATTGCAACCCATCTCACCACCAGAAAGTCGCTCAAATACCAAGTGATTGAAGTCAGCATTTAAACAACAGTAATAATCACTCACTCCAGGCACATGGTGCACTTCCCGTTCGGTTTACCTCGGCTGGTTTTCTTTGAAATGTCTCTGTTATGCTTCATTAAATTCCAAGGATGTATTTTTTTTTACCCTCTCCTGGTTTGAATTTGGAAATTAATGGAGAGACATACAACCAGAACAAAGCTAATTTCAGCATGTCATTCTGACCCTGTTTGCAGTTGAAATGGCCTTGAGCATCCTTGACTAGCAGGCAGGCCAAACAATGGAGCCACCAAAGGCATTGACATAACCGGGTCTCTCTAGGCTTTCAGAAAATATTGACTTTCTTTACACCAGCAATTTAAAGGATTGTTATGGTAATGGTAATAGCAGTGTTTCACTGAAACGGGAAATATTTAAGGTGAAATCGGAAACTGCAGTAGCAAATATCTCATAGCCAGAATACCAGTGTTGATACTGAGGGGTGAATGATTCTGAAAATTCTTTGTGGTAATATATTTCAATACAAAAGTATTCTCCATAAAAGCCAAACAAACTTATATCAAAGGGGAAAAAACAAACAAACAAACAAACATGTGTTGCCTCATTGACAACATTTGAATTAACCGGATTGCCAAAGATAATGGCTTAATGATGATGGTTCGACAATTCAGATAGCTTCAACTTAAATGGCTCTACAAAATTGCTAGTGGAGATGCATTGGATAGCCTATATATGTTGTGGTAGGGTAAACTACAGAAGTGTCTATAGAAGAGGCAAAGACTTGAGAATCCAGTGAATGAGAAAATAATTCACATATCTCTTTATGGTATGAGCAGAGTAATGATGGTGCTCTGGCAGGGTTATGTTCACAAGGTGTAGAATGTCAAGGCTGGAACAGTTATTTAAGTTTTTTTTAAATTTTTTATTTGGGGCCATGTTAACCAAGTTCATAACATATTTTAGTTGGCTTGGCTCAGTTAGTAGTCATTTCTGATACAAGGTCAGAAGTTTGAATACTAGTTGGGTGGTGAAAAAAATAAACCTCAGCAAACTAATCTTCCTGCTCTGTACTCCGTCAGCCAACACTCATGGTTGTGGGGGCGTTGTGTTGTTGAAATTGCTTTTTAAGTGAGACATGAAACTGCTTCTAAGTGCTAAAATGGAGGTGTAAACCTCTATGGGAAAGGCTTATCTCATAGAAGCATTCCCATTCACAATGGTTAAATGAATTAGTCATCTACAGAAGAGTAAAGTCGCCATACTTTTTTTTTTCTTTTTTAAAGTAAGGACTAAAGTTGCCAGATGTCTTGTTGTGATTAATTACTCAGGCCTAATTTAACCCATTTAGGTTAACAAAGAAGGCTTACTATCTAATAAAACACTATTGTAGAAATGAGCAGTGTATACTTTATCTTCCAGTAGCCAATCCTGTCTAACTTTAAATGAAATCATTATTTAAAAGTACCAAAGGGAAAGGTTTATTTCACACTGTGTTTAGAGTGGAAAGGCTGCAGGATATGGCAGTAGCTGGGGGGCTGGGTTAATCTATCCCTGTCTTCCTGTTTTAAAGTGTCATTAAATGAAAAATAGGAATCTTTTAAGATGGAAAGCATTACAGTCCCCATGTACCTTGGGCTATAATCAAGAGAAGGGAAAAGGATCCAAATGGCAGTGTCATAGCTGGAGAGCCTGCACGACATTTTTATTGGGTGAAACTGAGAAGACTGAGTCGTCTGGTCTGGGGATGATGGCTGGGTCAGGAGCTTTACTGCATTAAACAGGAATGGTGGGCCTGGAACAGCTGCACTGCCAAACCAGACTGGACTAGCGAGCAGAGCTCATAGTCTTTTCATCTGCCAAGAATCTCCCAAAAGCTGCACGCCATATGGTGAGGTAGAGAGACTGCACATGTTAAAATCTGCCAAGTATTTAACTGTTTAGTGGTCATGTCTCTGAAAATGCATTGTTTGGGAATTACATAGATGGTAAAAAGATGATTTAACCACTGATGAGACTTAATGGAAATCTATGACTCGGGCTGCTGTCTAAATCTGATCTATTACATGGAAGAAATATTATTGTGTTCCTATATCCTCTTGTGCGATAGAGAGAAGATAGACTTATCTGGGGTGTGGCTGTTGTTGATCAGTTTGTTAGTATGCATTCCCTCTCTTCAAACAGTACTGCCCAATAGCTACACGTGAGATAGGTGAGAGTGGAGGCTGCAGTCGGCCAAAGCCACTAGCTTCCTGTGCCAGCCTGAGATTCAAAAGCATATAAGGGCTATCCAATTCTGTTTTCCTTCCAAGGTAATCATTATCTTAATCTCCAAAGAAGATGGTTCCTGAGTCGGTATGATAAAGATCTGAGATTAGGCGTTTTTCATCATGAATTCGAGCCCCTGCCGAGAATGACATTAGTGGCACCAGATAGTTCAAAGCTGACAGCTCTCTTGGTAACGGAATTATTCTTTTGTAGACTTTCATCTCGGCAGGGGATGATCCAAACTTATTAGAGTAGCACTATGAAGAATGCTTTGCTTTCACAATATTTGTATATAAAAAGCAAAGGTAATGGCTGTGTCATCAAGAATTCATACATATGTGTCTTTTGTTTGAAAGTTATATAATCATTTTAAGTTGACTTGGCTGTCAAAATGTTATCAGTTATTTTATAATAGTGGCAGTATATTAATCACACATGTGCATGCTAATGGAATTTTATAACCCAGAGCACAGAGCACAATTTTTTTTTGGGGGGGCGGTCAGTCAGTGGTACAGAATCTAATCATCAGAGAGAAAATTGTTTTAACTGATCACAGCGAGATCATGCATTCTTCTTATACCTAGCAACCCCTTCAGAAACATGTCTGGAGATTCCATAAAACAGCTAATTCTGTTCAGGTGCTTGTCTTTTTGTCATTTGGATACTGATTTAATAGTATATTAAACAAAAGGATTATTATTGTTAGAGACTCATAACTTACAAATGCATGTCGAGGCCCAAAATAAAAGCTTCACCTTGAGTATTTATTGGTTTAATAAAGTTTTATACAAGTGCCAGTGCCTGTGGAGAGACCCATGGTTTGATGCTGCAAGTAATAGTTTGCAGCTGTAAATTGCCCCAATATTCCATACTGAATCAAACTGTCAGTCGTGTGGATTAAGGATCATAGGATTGCCTACTTGAAGTACTACATTAGGGTAATGCATGTACGTGTTGTACAACAGAATTCACCCTTGAAGTAACCGGCAATGAATTACCACATGTAGTATAGCAGTCCACAGGTCCTGCCTGAGTTCTGTTAGAGGTTCATTTTCAACCCCACTACAAAGTCCTATATAGGTCAATATGTTCATCAGTTTTAAAATGAGTGTTTTAGTAATTACATAACATGTAAACATGAACTTACTGATTGCTGCTGTTGCCTTTTTAATGACGAATCTTTAATGCTTTTAGAATAAGAAAAAAAGGATGTGGATACTTGGCACTTACAGGGTTAAAACTGGAACTGGGTGCAGCTGCATGGATTTAGGCAGCGTTTCATTGTATGGTTTTGGCTTGTACTGAGATATTGTATTTGGAATAAACATACATCTATTTAAAAATATATAATTAAAAAAGTGTATCCAGTTTACATGTAATGTCTTGTATTTTATTGTTCTGTACCAGTGACTTAATCATTTTTCAAAGCATGGATTGTCGGTGCTGGGGCAGGTGAATCATGTCAAAGTCAATTCTTGTCAACAAATGGACCAGGTGTTTAGTGCCAACCAGGTAAAACTGCAAATTATTCTCTGTACTTGCAGTATATGTAGCTTTGTGTCCATGTGATATATTTTCCATCAGAACACACTTTTTAACAAGCTGTTCTTCAATTATATTTCATCATCTTCTATTTCACTCCTTTATTAATTAATTGTTTTCTGCAGTGTACTAGACACTGCAGCCAGATGCATAAAAAATGATCTCCAAATGATTTAAGCTGGATTTGAACTAATTTGATCGTTGTTGCGTTTTTGAAAAATCGAGTTAATGCTCCTGAGACTTTTGGCATGGGCTTCATAAATATCAGTCTGCACTATTTTTCTATTGCTAAAAATCTCTGAAGAATTTGGCACAAAAAATCTGGTCCAAATTCTGGGCTCAGCACAGAGCCTTGCCTGAGCCAGCACTATCCCTGAGCATTTCTAAATTCCTCAATCCCGCGTTAGAATGTAGAAAACAGATTGTTTTGTGAAGCTTTCCACTAAGAATCAGGTTTGATAAAGTAAAAATGTCATTTTTTTGTGTTTTCAGTCCCTTGTATGTGGCACATACTTGTCTCTAGGTACCTGATAAAATAAATTGGAGTTGTCCCAAATGGTTGTGAGGCTGTCATAGCCTGCATTATGAATTTTGGAGGCTTTCATTTATCATTTGTGAGTACATGGTAATGATGACATTTATATGAATCCAATTGTATAAAACATATATATACAGTATATATATCAAAAATAAACTGTGCATTATTGCAGTATTTTTGTTTGCGATTGG
>JAGXEW010000674.1:0-44642 GCA_030684275.1 Acipenser oxyrinchus oxyrinchus
GAGGGAGTTACAGCATCGATCCTTTCTCTCGCTATCACAGGGTGTCAGTCCCAGTGATTGGGGCATCAGTCCTAGTGATTGTTTTAAAAAGAAACTGTATTCCCATGGGAAACATGCATTGCAAAATACACAAAAACAGAAACTATCAGTGACTCAAGAAATAAGGGTGGCCATTGGTGACGGTGTTAAAAGGGACAGTGATACTGGCCTTCTATGTAACATAATTCCCTTGGCTTAGTTATTCTGAGCTTTATCTGCAGGGACATTGTGTAGGTTGCTGTACCTATAACATTAAAAACAAGTCCTTATGTTATCATCAGATGTCACAATAACAAATCAGCTGGGGCAAGTTGTCTCTGCTGAACTGCAATATTATTATTATTATTATAATTTGTTTTAGCAGACGCCTTTATCCAAGGCGACTTACAGAGACTAGGGTGTGTGAACTATGCATCAGCTGCAGAGTCACTTACAATTACGTCTCACCTGAAAGACGGAGCACAGGGAGGTTAAGTGACTTGCTCAGGGTCACACAATGAGTCAGTGGCTAAGCCGGGATTGAAACCGGGGACCTCCTAGTTACAAGCCCTTTTCTTTAACCACTGGACCACAACTTCAGCTGCTGCATTGACACCTTCATTGAAGACTTGTGCTTTCAATTGCTTTGAGTACATTAAGAGTGAAGTATTCAGGAATTTTATTGTACGGAGAGATTGTATATGTATATATGCAACATATAATGTACTGTATTGTAGTTTAATGCCAAAGTCTTCAATTAGCCAACCCCCATGAGTGAGGACAAGACGTCCCAATGGGTGTAGCATGCAGATCTTTTGAAATGTGTGTTCATTTGTCATTTGATCTTTTCTTTAATGTCTGTATCTGTTTTTGTTCAAATGTAATTTATTGAGATGCTTACAACAGTAGGTTGTGCTGTTTTGCATTGGGAGTTTTGCAGGCTACAATGGGTCTTTTTAAAGAGGGTTTGGTCTCAGTAAGTTTCCCCTGGTTGAAGAATTTGGAATAAACTAAAGAAAATACCCCTGTATTCCTTCCTACAGAAAGTGGGGTTTGCTGCAACGACTCCTTTGGGTATGACAAATCCCTGCTATAAAACCCCTACGATACAGATGTTAGAAATAACTTTATTCTATTCCCTTTTGAATACACTTGTTCTGGCTGAGCCATTTCTCAACTGCCCAAAGTCATTACGTTTCTCTCCTTCATCTTACACCTCTGTAAATGTCAGACAGGAATGCATTTTATTTGAACAGATACCAGCACAGCGAATGGGCGAAAAAAAGTTCCTCGCCTCTGTGTGCTTTCCGCTAACATGATTTGTTGAACAAATTGTCCCATTAATCTGTTTCTGTTTGACAGAGTGAGGGGAAAAAAATAATAAGTGCCCGGCGTGCGAAGGGGCCCTCGGAAAGAAAAAAAAACGCATCTCACCAGCCCACTTTCCTGAAGGTAAACAGTTATTACTTCAGGGTGCCGGGCAGAGCCATGAAACAAAAGCACTCTCTGGATAGGGCTGTAAATGTCATCTTCTCTGTGACATCCCAGTGACAAATGAGTGGCCGCTGCTGCAGCATGCACAACCTGTATCCCACTCCTGAAGGGGTGCAGGGAACTGTATCCCACTCCTAGAGGGGTGCAGGGGACTGTATCCCGCTCCTGGAGTGGTGCAGGTGACTGTATCCCACTCCTGGAGGGATGCAGGTGACTGTATCCCACTCCTGGAGGGATGCAGGTGACTGTATCCCACACCTTGAGGGGTGCAGAGGACTGTATCCCCTACCTGGAGGGGTGCAAGGGACAGTATC
The DNA here is from genome assembly GCA_030684275.1 of Acipenser oxyrinchus oxyrinchus. Taxonomy (NCBI): domain Eukaryota; kingdom Metazoa; phylum Chordata; class Actinopteri; order Acipenseriformes; family Acipenseridae; genus Acipenser; species Acipenser oxyrinchus. The sequence continues at coordinate 1,827 of JAGXEW010000674.1, forward strand.
CTGTACCTGGAGGGGTGCAGGGGACTGTATCCCGTACCTGGAGAGGTGCAAGGGACTGTATCCCGCTCCCTGAGGGGTGCAGGGGACTGTATCCTGCTCCGGAGGGGTGCAGGGGACTGTATCCCGCTCCTGGAGGGGTGCAGGGGACTGTATCCCGCTCCTGCAGGGGTGCAGGGGACTGTATCCCACACCTGGAGGGGTGCAGGGGACTGTATGCCACTCCTGGAAGGGTGCAGGGGACTGTATCCCGCTCCTGGAAGGGTGCAGGGGACTGTATGCCACTCCTGGAAGGGTGCAGGGGACTGGGGCTGATGGATTGTCCAATGAATCTGCCACAGTCATTTATTTTGGGGGCATCCTCTGGATTCTGACCCTGGTCAGAAAGTGAGCGTTTATGTCTCCTGACTGATTGGAGGCCTGTGTTAAATGGTTTATTATAGTGATCAGAGCATTAATGTCTGATTAAAGCTCCAGCTATGGTTCTAAGTTAGTAAGAGCTAGATATTGTGAAGCTGGTTTTACTGATTGTACAATGATAGCAAACTATAGAGGTATAAATAAAAAAGGACACCCCTATTGTTTGTCACTAGTTTTATAACAGTGCCAGTTTGAATTGGGCTTGTCTCTGAGTTTTGAAGCCACACGACTCCAATCACCCAACCCACTGGACTTGGGGCAGGTTCTGATCCTGAGCCCAGATCAATGCACAAGCCACCATTTGAGTGAATGCACACTGGAACACTTCTTTCTGAACAATTAATCAGAGCCACAGAGGAATGTCTTCCCTCCAGATGGGAAAGTCATCCAAAACCAAGGAAAATAAGCAGGCTAATTAATTCTTAGCTGCACAGGGCAATTAGATAAATGGCCAGAAAAATAAACGATGTCACCTTTGGCTTGGCATTAGGTTTCTAATATATTAATGCATCTAAACATCATTTTAGTAGCAAGCCATCTTTTACAGCCTAATGCAGGGTAAATGAAAGTGGGAGAGAATAGACTGCAGTTAGAGGTTAATTAATGGCGAGGCTCAGAAAAAGTACAGTGGGATCAAACCTAGATAAAGACTTCATTGCTTATGAAAAAAAAACAGTGGAACAAAACGTGGAAGTCCAAGGATGTCTCTGTAGCATTCACTGTTCACAAAATAGATTAAATTTGTGTAATAGTTTTCACAATACCAAGCCAAGGCCAGCTCAGGCATTCAACTGCAGTGAATATACACAATATGTGGTCAATAACTGAAAATGTGCAGTACAATGTGGAACCCAAAGGTATAGGCACGATGTAAATCCTACAGGATTGACTAGGACACATTTCATACAAAGAAAACACATTTAATAAAATGTCTGGCAAGCTGAACTGTTTTTTATCAGATTGCAACTCAATTGTGGTGTTAAATAGCAATTACCAAATGTATCTAATTGGACCCAATTAGACATGTAATATTTAATTCCTTTTGACAACAATGTATGTCTTGTTTTACACTTCGTACCACTTTACACCAGTCCCAAAGCAGAGCTGCTCCAGCTTAACACTAACGTGTTTATTCTGAAATTAATAAAGAAAGAAATGATTCTTAATACCCTAAATAATCAAACGTTAGCGCACAAGGGAATCTGGCATCAGTGCTCTCAATATACCAAGATTCATAATTCTAATTAGCACAATTTAAATACATGCTGCTTGCTTGCAGTACATGGGGCTCAGTATTGCTCTGCATTGTATTTGTGTGCATTACCTCAGGCAGATCATGTTTTATTGTGTTATTGGTTGTTTGGATTTTCAGTGCGTTTATGAAGGAGCAGGCTTATCTGAGGGATTTAGCTTTTTTTTATTATTAGTCCTGCCTTTGTGAAGTGCATGTGAGATATACTCATATTTGTTTAATGTTCATGTTTTTCAGAAGCACATATAAAGTGCTTGAAAGTAGCCCTGGTGTAAAAGGGATTGCCACGTTAAAAAGTTGCCACGTTAAAAGTAAGAAAAGTTGTACATAAATATTTTTCAGCCTTTTATTCACACATCATGGGGTTATAAATCGGCAGGAGAATTAACCTTCTACTTCGAAATGAGAAAAAGGATTTGTCTTATGAGTGTCACAGTGTATCCTAGTCATTCTTCCTGCTGCAACAATGATGCTCATTTGCTTTTCCCACAGTAGCCATGCATTTCAATCAAAACAATATGTACTGCATGCCTGCCTGCCTGCCTGCCTGCCTGCCTGCCTGCCTGTCTGTCTGTCTGTTTATCTTTAATTAATTTAACCCCGAGCTATACCAGTTTAATGCACTTTCTTTTCATTTTGACACAAGTCTTTCAGTAAGGATTCATTCCAAGCCAGACCCATCAAAGACCTGTGGACATTAAACAAAGCCAGTGTCACACACTCTGTGAAAGCATGGGGCCTGTGAGATCACTGTGCCAGCTATCTAGCTATCTGAGATCTTTATCTTCTATGCTGATAGCCGCCTCACATCTGTCAGTAGTGAAAACCCTACAGGTCTGCCTGGAGAAGCCATGTAGGTCATTTTAAAAAAACAAGGTGAACGAGGACAGCGTTTCGAAGGGCAGAGCGCGTGTTTCTCAGTTACCGTGGTGCTCTTTCCTACCTGCATCCTGTCCACTTCAGAGCTGGATTGTGGGCCTGCTCCTGCCGTACCCATCGTCTTTAACATTGTTGTTGCTTTTCATTATAAACTCGGAATGAGCGCAGGTTTGTAGCCCCTGCAGTTGCCTCTCATGCCAGTTCAGGGGCTACTGAGTGAAGGCCAGCGCAGGCAGACCTGCCCAAAACAAGGCCTGATCTTCAGCTGCCAAGACCAAATGGAAAGCTAGCTATTCCCTTCCCAGGAACTGACGCCAACCTCTGCTTTGTTAATCTGATGTGAGAACAGTCTGTTGACCATTCGGTGTATGGTACCGTATTTGGTCATTAGTGTGAGTAATTAGTGCAGGCTATGTGTTACGAACTCTGGCATGATACAGAGCTGGCAGCTGGATGCTGCATGTGAGCACTGCAATATGAGCACTGCAATCCTGAGCCGAAAGAGCTGCAATGTTTACTATTGTGAAGTCTAAATAATTCATTTGGAGGCAAAACTACGAGAAACTTAATCGAGTAGACAAACACTTCAGCTAAGGCTTGCCAGGGTTCATCTTGCAAACAATGTGTAAAATAAGCAGTAAAATAAAATAAATTATAATAAAAAAAAAACCATTAGTGAAAGCGTTTCGTCAAAACATTTGTCTACTCTCCTGTTTCAAGTGTAGTCAAACCTCATCAGGTGAAAAGTTCTCTTCTTGCTTAAAGATTATTATACGTGTTTTTGTGTTCCTGTGCCCCCCTAAAAAGTGATCCAGAAGGAATTGATATACAGTACTGTGCAAAAGTTTTAGGCAGGTGTGAAAAAATGCTGTAAAGTAAGAATGCTTTCAAAAATAGACATGTTAATAGATTATATTTATCAATTAACTAAATGCAAAGTGAGTGAACAGAAGAAAAATCTAAATCAAATCCATATTTGGTGTGACAACCCTTTGCCTTCAAAACAGCATCAATTCTTCTAGGTACACTTGCACAAAGTCAGGGATTTTGTAGGCATATAGTCAGGTGTATGATTAAACAATTATACCAAACAGGTGCTAATGATCATCAATTCAATATGTAGGTTGAAACACAATCATTAACTGAAACAGAAACAGCTGTGTAGGAGGAATAAAATTGGGTGAGGAACAGCCAAACTCAGCTAACAAGGTGAGGTTGCTGAAGACAGTTTACTGTCAAAAGTCATACACCATGGCAAGACTGAGCACAGCAACAAGACACAAGGTAGTTATACTGCATCAGCAAGGTCTCTCCCAGGCAGAAATTTCAAGGCAGACAGGGGTTTCCAGATGTGCTGTCCAAGCTCTTTGAAGAAGCACAAAGAAACAGGCAACGTTGAGGACCGTAGACGCAGTGGTCGGCCAAGGAAACTTACTGCATCAGATGAAAGACACATTATGCTTACTTCCCTTCGCAATCGGAAGATGTCCAGCAGTGCCATCAGCTCAGAACTGGCAGAAACCAGTGGGACCCTGGTACACCCATCTACTGTCCGGAGAAGTCTGGTCAGAAGTGGCCTTCATGGAAGACTTGCGGCCAAAAAGCCATAACTCCAACGTGGAAACAAGGCCAAGCGACTCAACTATGCATGAAAACACAGGAACTGGGGTGCAGAAAAATGGCAGCAGGTGCTCTGGACTGATGAGTCAAAATTTGAAATATTTGGCTGTAGCAGAAGGCAGTTTGTTCACCGAAGGGATGGAGAGCATACACGAATGAGTGTCTGCAGGCAACAGTGAAGCATGGTGGAGGTTCCTTGCAAGTTTGGGGCTGCATTTCTGCAAATGGAGTTGGGGATTTGGTCAGAATTAATGGTCTCCTCAATGCTGAGAAGTACAGGCAGATACTTATCCATCATGCAATACCATCAGGGAGGCATCTGATTGGCCCCAAATTTATTCTGCAGCATAACAACGACCCCAAACATACAGTGAAAGTCATTAAGAACTATCTTTAGCGTAAAGAAGAACAAGGAGTCCTGGAAGTGATGGTATGGCCCCACAGAGCCCTGATCTCAACATCATCGAGTCTGTCTGGGATTACATGAAGAGAGAGAAGCAACTGAGGCTGCCTAAATCCACAGAAGAACTGTGGTTAGTTCTCCAACATGTTTGGGCCAACCTACCTGCCGAAGTTCCTTCAAAACTGTGTGCAAGTGTACCTAGAAGAATTGATGCTTGATGCTGTTTTGAATGCAAAGGGTGGTCACACCAAATATGGATTTGATTTAGATTTTTCTTCTGTTCACTCACTTTGCATTTAGTTAATTGATAAATATAATCTATTAACATGTCTATTTTTGAAAGCATTCTTACTTTACAGCAATTTTTCACACCTGCCTAAAACTTTTGCACAGTACTGTATATTACCAAACTGCTTGATATACCATGTACTGCTCTATGATGGCAGACTGTACAACCCCAGGCAAGACTGCTGAAATTAGTGTTCTACTGTTTATGCAGGAGTAAAAAATGTATTCTAGTAGTTATAGTAACATTGCAAGCCAAAAAAAAAAAATCAAACTGTTAACAAATTGCTTACTAACACATTAACATATCTTTAATAAAAAAAAAATCTGCTAAAAAATATCCAGCAATCATCAGACCCCTACATACAGATTATATCAAGAAATCGATATCATTAAAATGTGGTTTCATTTGTTTAAAGGAGCTTTTAAAGGTGCCACTTCTAGTAATGTTTTGTCAGTGTCAATAGTTTATCCACAAACCCCTACTGATAACCAGTCAATGGTGTGCATTGGAAAAGACTGTTCATTATCTGTGGACGGGATTCTTTCTTGAAGTTAATTTTCAACAGCTGCCATGTCTTTAAACATTATGTTGAGAAGCTGATATTTATGTCTTGTACATGGCCAACTAAAAGAGGTGCTCAATGTAATAAAACAGAGCCCAGTGTAGAAAACAAATGTCAACCCAGTTTTATAATCCTGGCTGGTCTCTGGGTTCTGGACTAATTCTGTGGATGCTTTAAAGTATCGGTGATTCACACCTTCAAATCGGAAGGGCTACAGCAAACGAGTCCTTTTGAAATCCATAATGCAAGGCACTCTCGACACAATGTGAAACCTTGAGGAACGCGATTCAATTTCCGTCCAGAATAAAAACGAGGGTAAGAAACATCCCTGACTTTCTGCTGTTCTTACTGGCGGTAACACAAATCTTTCAGGGCTAAATTATCTTATCAAAAGGAAGCTCATAACAAATGAACCTCATCCACACCCTTGTGGCCATATCAATTCAGCGAGTCCATTCATCACTTAAATGTTGACACCAATGACATAGACACCAGATACTTTAGCAACTGTCTGGCTGCTCTTTGACAGTGTCCAAGCTAACGCTGCTGTTTTCAAAATTAAACGCAAATTTATCATCACCTCGTCAGCTCGGGGGACAGAAGGAAACTTAAGAAAATGAATGGCCTATGTTAGGCTTGCTTAGACAAGGCTACTAGGCTGCTTTGCTTTAATGTAACTTGCTTGACATGGCACAGGGTTGGAGCCACCTCAAATAAGAACAGGGCTTCACTGCAGGTAGAACTACTGAAGAGACTCCAGCTGATGCAGGAGAGCAGCCACCTTTCAGGGGCTGGAAATTGAAACAGTACTCAGCACAGCTGGGTATCCCTGAGGTTAGGCTGGACTGTCCCCTGTGAGAGGCATTAGCAATGACAGTTTGAAGAATGGGAGACTCTTACTGGTGCCAATACCCAGTTGAGGGTTGGTTGAAGTCTGAAGGCAGAAAAGTGTGCCTTCTCCTCAGTACCACTTCACTGGGTCAGTCTGTAAATGTGCTAAACACTGGCTTGGGGCAAGAGAACTAAATACTCCATCCTTCAGCACTGTCAGGCACACACACTGTTGAGCACTGAATAATGAAAATGGAAAGTTTTTTATACACTGCAATGTACTGAATGCACCTAAATGAATAAATAAATGAAACTATGGTGTTTACTGCAATTCACTATAGTGCTAGTGAATTTAGTGTTCGAATGACAAGGCAGCGGCTTCTGATTACAGCTCCTATAGAGTGATGCTCATGCAGATTATATGGGTTATTCTTCAGAGATCTTGTCTGTGGGGGGCTTGCTGACTATAGCTCCCCATGTAAAGACATGTTGATCTGGTATAATGATAAAATAAACAAATCATCTTATGTATGTATCCATCTATGTATCTATGTACATGATGCATGTATTTATATGCAAGCAGTATCCCTTGTGCTCATTGCTGTTAAGGCCTGCTTGTATAGGCACTGTCCTGCATGATAGTATTAGCTCACTCCCTTACCCCATCTGCAGCTGCAGGGGAATCTATTATTTTGCCCATCCCAGGGGAGGAACAGGTCTCCAGCATCATTATTTCTCTTCAGAATGTAACTGACTCCACCGCATACCCTAATTTGCTTGCCGTAATTATAGGTCGTGCTCCCCCTTTGCAATTTATAAAACCTTTTGTTCTTATCAATAATGAATGGGCTCGGGCGAATCATGCCGCTATAATATTTTGATATTATGAAAATGCTAATGCGTCAGGGACCCCGAGTCTTTATCGGCCAGGTCCGATGCTCTATTAAGCAGTCAGAGGAAGAAGTCCAGCGCAAATTGGTTATGTTAATGCCCCTGTTGTACTTGGACAGGATGAGGAGTCTACAATTAATTTTTTCCAGGCAGCGGACAGACAGGCAAATTTATTTCCCTCCCTCAAACCCTGTGCCCCCCCTCCCTCTCTGGGACTCTACGTGGGGAGGTGAGGCGAGTCGAGCGGGAGAGAGAGAGAGATGGAAAGAGGGAGCATGTGAGCGATGCGTGACCTAATTGAACGGTGCTGAAATCCGAGACGAAGCAGAGGCAGGAAAAGCGTGGCAGCATCTTCATTCATTCTGCTGACAGTGTTTTCACAACTTAAACCTGTTTTATTAATTATGTTTGACATTTCCTTAATTAGTTTCATTTACATCAAATCAGCTCCTACCATACGATCGCACCATATATCATTTCACCAGGCCCTAAGTGCCTGCTGAACAGAGGGTGGAAAAAACAAAAGCACAGGGTTTTTATAATTACACAGAAAGGGAAGTGCAGCCAGAGTAACCCTTATGTTCAATCAACAGGTTTGCACTACCTTCTGCATGTAGAGAATAGCACATGAAGTCAACTTTCTGTACCAAAGTGTAAGAATACTGTTCTGTTAAATATGTGACCTGATGCATTGTAAATTAACCCTAGGCTGGATGAGGTCGCTATAACTGGGATACTGCCCCCCTGGTCATTCACTTGTGTCAACACCAAAACATTTGAGCTGGTTTTATCTAATTCTATCCTTTCCTAGCCTCCAACAAGTATTGTGATGCTTGTGTATGCTGTCCTATTAAGTAGGAAGTAGTTCACAAAAAACATGGGTCAGTTAGTATCCAACGTCCTCACTGAATTTAGCTGAAAGCCTTTAAAAAATAGGGGGAAAAAATAAACACTGGAGAAAAAAAAGAAGTAAGGAAACACCATTCAGACAAGTGCTTTGAGATACATCAGCACTGTGAGTTAAAGAGATTAGCATGCTCCCTGTGCTCCCCCTACACATAGAGCAGCAGAGCACTCACAGAACACATTCCATCTGACAGCTTCATCCATACTCCTATTGGGGAGCTGAGTGGACGAGATGCTTAGGATGATGCACACCTACAACAGCCTGGATTTTAAAAGTGTGATCCTCAGATCTGTCTGTGACTCAGATACCATGATTACACTGATCAAATACACACTTCTTTTTTTCATTTGCGCCTATCTTTCTGGTGGACAGGAATATTTCTATTTGATCTAAACTAAAATCACAGAGATGAAGTTGAATCATCTCATTCACAGGGACACCCAGGGGATACATGCAGGTTCCAGACATTCCCACTCAAGCACACAGCATTATGCAATATAATACCATGAATTAAGTGCATGCCATTTTATTTTTAATAGCACAATAATTAAGCCTTAAAGATAAAGTTAAACTATTACATGATAGGTTGTTCCAGTTAAATGGTCCAAAATAAGCAAAAGACATTTGATCGCAGAGCTTTTTCACCTTGGGAATCTTAAACTCTAATGTCTCTATGGATCTCAGTCTCTATAAAATGTCAAGCAGAATAAGCCACTGCAGTTCACTGCTCACTGTGCAAGCACTGTATAAAGAAACTAGTATCACCGACCCAGCCGTTGCAATTCACAGAAGTGCACATACTATATACAGTACATAAAAGTTTCCCATAGCAAAGTGTAACAAAGCATAGTGAAAGCATGGTAATGCATATTAAAGCATTGTAAAGCCCAGAGAGGTATAGTAAGCATATTAAAACAAACACAAAAAAACATTGCAAACCATGGTAAACTATGGTAAATGCATCGTGTAACCATGGGAAAAGCATGGGGAAATTTCAAAATTACCATGCAAATTGAACCTTTTATAACAGACTTGTAGTGATGATGATCACTTGTTGGGTCAGTATAGCTACACGGTGGTGGTACAGTAGTACTAAAGTCTTGTTTCCATTGTTCGCTGTTTCTTAATTGTGTTTTCCCTGCAGCATTGCTGAATTCATCAATTTAAAAACAAATTCCTGTTGAACGATGCTCGGGCCAGTGCTGAGGAACGCTTGCAGACATTTTCATCCACTGTTACGAGAAATCTACCTGTGCATTTCATAAGAGCAAAGGCCTGTGATGAAATGCATTGATAAAAAAGGCCAAGTCGCTGAACCCAGTGTCTTCTGAAAGCCTTCGTGACAGGGAATGAAAGAAATAAAATTAAAAAGGAGACTTGCGCAAATTTCAGCCCGAAAAGTCATGGATTGGAACCATTTTAGAATATTTGCCAATAATTCCAAGATTATATGAGCATCTACCCTCATATCGCTGCCCCCTTCCCAAAATGTGAGCCATAAAATGAAGATCTAACAGTCTGTCATCTTGAAAGCAGCAAGACCTTTGCCATTACAGCATATAGCTAAGGATGAGTCAAAAATGACAGGCAGGAAGATTTTAATGTCAGAGTTTATTAACTGTCAGGGACTGCTCTTTCAACCCCCCTCCCCCCAACACATAGACAAGATAACAAGACAGAAAAATAACCAGGGCCTGTTTCTGAAATGAACACGGTTGGCAATTGTTTTATTTGTTCTTTTGTTTCTGAGCTCTGTTAATCTCATTCTGCTTAGCAATTAAATCTGCAGCAGCCACTGAGTTGCTAATTGTACAGATGAGCACTGCTGGGTTTGCTAATGTGAACGCAACAATGGCTGCCTCTCAAAGTCACCATCCATACTGGATATTCAAACACTGTGACACACCTAAGCAGGGCTTGCCCAGCTATTATTTCATTCATAGTGGATACTTCATTAAGAAAAATTACAATTGCAATGATGTTAATTCATGAAGGGCCACATCTTACAAATTAATTATACATTTACCAATATTTCCAGTTATATAAAGTGCTCTTTCACTAGGCCTGGTGGTAAAGGTACACTTTTTATTTCTAATGTTGTTTTTTCACTTTGAAATATCTCTTTGCAGTGCCACACTCTGGAGCAGCCCAGACAGGGACATTCAGCTGTCCTGCAGTTTCAGGAACCCAGGAAGGCAATGCTGTCCAGCAAAGGCAACATGAGAGGATTGCTCTCCAGTGATGTACTTTTCATAGACCGTTCATTTAGAAACCTAGGCTAATTAATTTATTCCAAATGGAGAAGGCTATCATCCCTGTCCTGCCTGGTGGGACAGTTTTGAAAGCAGGTCAGCAGAACTGTGCTCTGTTCCCTGCTGAGTCACATTGAACTGTGATGGAACACAGCTTGTTTGTGGTATGGGTATGTTTTACATTTTCATGCAACTGTTTTTAGTTCAAATGGTGTTGAAAGTCATTTGCTATCGGTTAATTGTGTTCTAATGATTAACACAATTAACCGCCAACTGCAGTAAAAAAAAAAAATCCCTTTTTAAGTTTACAGGTTAGCTTGTGAAATTCAACAGAAGTAAGACATTTGTGTAACATGCTTTTTTACACCCCTATAATTACAGGAAATAACATTCTTTTTTTTTTTTTTAAATATTACATGAATTTATATTTAATTAAGTTAAAAAGTAGGTGGCCTAGAGGAAAAAGGCCTGCAGCATGATCATACTGTATATGTCTTCAATGCAGACCCAATTCCTGCGCCTTACACTATAAAGAATACATAAGCGACTCAGTCATTTTCAAAACATTCTTTCAAGATTCCACATGATCTCATTCAGGGCGTCTCAGCTGGGTTCCCTGGAGCTCAAAAGCAGAAATGAGTTTGGAAAATAGAATTTAAGAAATGCACTGCAGAAGGGCCTGGTGAAGATCTGGTATTTCTGCTGTTTATTCTCCTGGTAAGTTCCTACTTGAAAGCCTCAGGTGGGGTACCTACCTGTAGAAGCCCAGTCTGAGTTATGGAAACGGTACTCTCATAGGAATGCTGACCTTGACATTGCACGATGGTGTTCAATTGTTGCACTCTGTTGCATTTTCATTGTTTTTCCATTGCTAACCGTATGGCATGCATCTGTTGCCAGAAGGTATGTTTCTCCACTTACAAATATTGTGTGTGTGTGTGTGTGTATTCAGGACTGTAAATACCATCTCTACACTGTAGATTTTTATGCGCTGTTTTTTTCCAGCAGGGATCTGTGTCAACACTCTAATTGAGACCTCAGCTGCCAGTCAAATCGGGCCCAGCTTTGAACCTTTTGAACATAAAAACCGAAACGACGGCTATTTTTAGCCGATCTTGACATCAACGGTGTCTTATAGGCAGGAGCCAAGCCTCGGTGTGGGAGACAGCGTAACTTTTACCTTCATTTTCGTCTGCTAAAGCCCTCTGCGGAGCAGGCAGCTCCGAGCCCGCTTCTCTGTCGCCTCCGCTCTGCTTCCTCTTATCTGTGTTAGTGGTGTTCTCCCCTGATGATCGCGGCTGAATGAATAGTAAAGCAGGCCCCCGGCGATGTAGCCATAAGGTGACACATGTCACTGGGTAGCGCAAGAGGGACGATCCATGTTGACCAAGAAAGTGTCTTATTTTAACAACCAGTGACCAATTAAAACTCAGGCATGCTCATTAGAATTGATCTTGAGGGTGCCAAGCACAACTAAGCAGATTATGAGGTCATGCATACTTACCTTTGATTAAAGGTGTATACAGTGGGTGACCCAGTGACCAGCCATTGAAGAAGTGACCCAGTGATTTCCAGCACAGATAATCACCAGTTAAAGACCTCAGTCTATTAGACCCAGTGCGACAGGTTTGAGTGATGTTGTTATTCCAGAATCTGATGAGGCCTTCCCAGACCATTCCCTGTGGCAGAGTATAAAAAAAGTGTAAACGGCTCAAAGCATTGCATTACAAAATTCCTGTGTTTTGATTCACAGGATAACGAAAAAGTAAGTTAGACATCATTTCCTGTCTGTCAAGCATGGTGAAAAAAAGTACAGTAAAAAAATATCCCCTAAAACATTGCAGTAAGAAAACCATTGTAGTAAGAAAACCATTGTAGTAAGAAAAACATTTCAGTAAGAAAACCATTGTAGTAAGAAAACCATTGCAGTAAGAAAACATTGCAGTAAGAAAACCATTGCAGTAAGAAAAACGATTGCAGTAAGAAAAACATTGCAGAAAGAAAACATTGCAGTAAGAAAACCATTGTAGTAAGAAAAACATTGCAGTAAGAAAAACATTGCAGTAAGAAAACCATTGTAGTAAGAAAAACATTGCAGTAAGAAAACATTGCAGTAAGAAAACCATTGTAGTAAGAAAAACATTGCAGTAAGAAAACATTGCAGTAAGAAAACCATTGCAGTAAGAAAAACATTGCAGTAAGAAAACATTGCAGTAAGAAAACCATTGCAGTAAGAAAACATTGCAGTAAGAAAACATTGCAGTAAGAAAACATTGCAGTAAGAAAACATTGCAGTAAGAAAACATTGCAGTAAGAAAACATTGCAGTAAGAAAACATTGCAGTAAGAAAACCATTGTAGTAAGAAAACGATTGCAGTAAGAAAAACATTGCAGAAAGAAAACATTGCAGTAAGAAAACCATTGTAGTAAGAAAAACATTGCAGTAAGAAAACCATTGCAGTAAGAAAAACATTGCAGTAAGAAAAACATTGCAGTAAGAAAACATTGCAGTAAGAAAACCATTGTAGTAAGAAAAACATTGCAGTAAGAAAACATTGCAGTAAGAAAACCATTGTAGTAAGAAAAACATTGCAGTAAGAAAACCATTGTAGTAAGAAAAACATTGCAGTAAGAAAACATTGCAGTAAGAAAAACATTGCAGTAAGAAAAACATTGCAGTAAGAAAACATTGCAGTGAGGTCAGGACACTGCTACCAAGTACATAAACATGTGATCTATATGATTTCTCAGTCAGCCACAGTATGGGATTGGGTACTGTACATATATTATAAATTCAGGTTCTGTACAGAACAGAATGAGATGCTGTATAGTCACTATACTATACTATACTGTATCTTTTTCCTGAGTGTTGACATCCTGGGATCCTTCAAGAAGCTGCTCAAGGAGATTCTGGGATCAATAAGCTACTAACAACCCAACGAGCAAGATGGGCCGAATGGCCTCCTCTCATTTGTAAACTTTCTTATGTTCTTATGTTCTTATATACCAGCACACCTCCGCAAGTCTTTTTGTCATTGGCCGTATGCTTGTGTCTAATGCCTGTAGTTGTGATGTTGTACTTATCTCCGCAGCCATTCTGCATTCAAAACCTACTTGAATAAATATTACATTTTGAACAAGTGCGGCCTCGATCAGAATCACAGTAATTCTTTCATTTTTAAACACATAATGGAAATGTACGAGTACTGCTCATAAAAATGTATATCTCAATTCTCCCTCTAATTTATAGCCAACCCCTCCAGGCTCATGTTATTCACACATTAATAAAAAACCTATACATCAAAAAAAAAAAAGAAAAAGCTTCAAGTTTCACATTCCCTGGCGATCGTATTTATTATATGGGACCAGCGTTGACGGCTGCCCATCTTACAATAATTATACATTAAATAGCAAACGCATTGAGAATTGATAGATCGTCTTAATCATACTGTGAATTTTGAGGGTTCTGTATTAAATATAGTTACATTTGTAATGACCTTTTCGACACTGTTACTTTAAGCCTTATGTTTAGATAATAAAGTTTATGCAAATTCTCTAATTCTATAAATTTTAGATTTGTCTCAATCTATCTTTTCTGTGTTTCGGAGGTGCCTGAGATTGTTTTTAGTGGGATGTGATTAAAACACAAATTCAATTATTTATTTCAGTTAAAAGGGGCATATTTTTTTTTCTTTTGTGGATTAATTTTGGGGACAGCTGGAAATTGTAATATTTCTATTCAGCATATTAATACCCCTTCATGCTTTCTAGAAATCCATTTACCTGGGGACAGTTTTATAAAATTGATTAAAAAAAGAACTGTGGTTCAATGTAGTGCTCAGAGCCTACACACTTTCTTACAAAAATGATACCAGGCTTCCCTATAAAACAACATTTTATTTCTGCATTACTAGTAGTTTGCTACTGTGCATGGGTACCTTCAAGGCATGACCACAGGAATGAGCCACAGCTAAATAAAAGTACACAACCCAGGTAAAATCGCAATACTTTCCAGGTGAGGTCTATTATATGAAAACTGAATTATTATTATTATTATTATTATTATTATTATTATTATTATTATTATTATTATTATTATTATTAGTAGTAGTAGTAGTAGTAGTAGTAGTAGTAGTAATATCAAAATATATCTTTTTGTAAGTGAAAAACAATGTAGTGCGTGGAGATGCAATTAACGCTACAGGAAGGGTAGGAACGGTTCTTTGCCCACTCTCTGTGTCTCTGTCTCTGTCTATTTAAAACAAAGCAGATTGCAACACAGAGCTGCAGGGGTCTAAATAAACACTGTGAAGGCATTGTTTGTTTTCGTCGGTATGGATCCCTGTTGTCTGATATCGGGACAGTAAGTCATAAGACATCAGCTCGACTCTATTAATTACCACCTGATCCTTCCTTCCTAGATAATTAGGTGCCCATTAGTTCTAATCAAGTAGTTACTTAATTATTGCAGTAATTAGTCTAATGGTCTAGCAAATTGAAGCTTTATCACTTTTGGATACTTAATGTTCTTGGCAGAGCGCATCACAAGTGTCATGGCTCAGGCTTCAGCAATCATGCAAAAAAAAAAAAGTTATCCTCTCGTTGTATGGAGCCTACAAATGTAGTAGAATGTGCGTCAGTAATTTAATGAAATCAAAACGCAAATATTCAAATACATGTTATAAAGAAGATAGTGGCCCAAGATGTTTCTGCTCAAAGGTGATATATTTCTGCATATAACCCATAATCCTCCTTGTTTTAAAGAATTTCTCTCTGTTTCTGACTGAATCAACACATAATATTTGTGCATGTGTTTTTTCAAACTCTCTTCCTAAAGCAAAAGTTTCCTAAGGTTCTGAAATGCTGAAAACCATACACTATTTTAGAGCAGCTATACAGGTATTTGGTATTAATAATGTAACAGGTTATGTCGTGTTAGGTTAGGGATAATGCTGACCTCTGCAGGTGAGTCGAGGAGATGTGGAATAAACGCAAATGTTCTCACCCTTTTGTACAGTGGTCACTTATTTAGTATTTCGTTTTGCACACAAACTGCTTTGTTATTTGATAACGATACAAAAACTGTGTGGTTGGCAATTCAGTGTATTATTTCTAAACGTATGTACCTACCTAAAAATGCAAACTGGGAGACATTTTGCCAACAGGACTTTTCCAGTACAGTTTCGGCTGCAGAGGGTTTACACTTTCTATGAATCACAGCTTTCAAATGGATGTTTCGCACTCCCAGAAGAACCAACCCTTTGATTTGAAGAAGATGGGGCTACAGGAACCCCTTCAGCGGATGATCTACTGTAGCTGAAGGGGTATTATTGCTATTTATATATAGTGTGACCAAGGAAAGAATTATTAGATAATAGTGTATATTTATCTCATTTTTATTTGATTTCAGGGCCAGCAAAGTCAGCTGTATACGTTTCAATATATAAATAATCCAATAAAAGTGTGTCAAAAAAGTATTGTATTCACCAAGGGACAGAGGTACAAAAAGGAGTTATTCTAGCTGAGAAGCATTCTTACAATGCCAAAACATGTCAAGCTGAAACAGTTCCCAGACACATAACAAAGTAAAGTGAAACATGATCCCTGAACCACATTCCAAACGTGATCCTCCACCCAGGGCTGACTAGAGCTGCGCCACACCGCTGCCAGCCACTGTAGCCTGAGAGCAGAGGTGGGAGGGAGGGCTGTTGATGACCTAACAAAATGTTTGCTTTATCTATATTCTAGATAATCTTGGCTAATCTCTTTGTTGTGTTGAAGCTGGGGGAACAGGAGCCAAGTTATGTTTAACAGTGTGCCAGTGGCCCTTAAAATGCTGTGGGGGTCAGCGATTGGCTTACCTGTGCTCCACACTGAGGAGGCGCTAGGCTGCTTTTAAACTGGTGCAAATTGCCCTGATCGGTTGTCATCACCTCCCAATTAGCTGCAGTTTATTGAGGCTGGCGCTGATGGGGCATGTCTGCAGGTGAGGCGAGGTGTCTGAGAGGTGCCACAGCCAACCTGGCAGGGCTGTCCAGGGCTGCCTGTCTGTCGACTCCCTCCCCCGCTTGTCAAATAATAGAAGATAAGAGAAAAAAGAAAAGTGAAAGACTGAAAATAGACTGGAGACACAAGAAGAATTTCCCAGTTATTTCAAAATAGACACCATGGTATTTCAATCAGCTGTTATTTAGTGTTGTTTTTACAATCATTTTTTTTGTTTTGTTTTTATTTATTTATTTATTTATTTTTTTCAAATAGTATTTAAGCCCTGTATTGTGGCCACCAAACCTACAGTAGCTTTTTTCTGGTGGCCCAGGATATTACATTGTAGCCACAAGAATTGTCTACCAAATCACTTCGGTAAAGCAAATTCCACAGTGCGCTCCGACACAGAACAGCAATGTGTGAAAACTGACACAGAGTTTTCAAATTGGGGCCAGGGGAACTCAAGCATAAAATAACTTCAATCTCGCCCGTTCTCAGAGGAATAGAGCCGGGGTGCAACCAGAAACAACACGACAACAGGGAAGCAGGGAGGGTGAAGGTAGGAGTTATTAGAGGATAAAACACACCTCCCTCTCCCAGGAACCCAGAGAATGATCAATGGATTTAGTCAGAGGGATATTCAAGCAGAAAATTGCTGCCTCTTTGCTTTCTTTGATGTGTTTCCAAAAAAACATACCCAACCTTTAGTCCACCATGGGTGAAAAAAAAACCCACACACAACAAGAAGCAATCTCCAAGTGAAAGCATGGAAAAGCAGAATGTTAAAGGAGGCAGGACTGTGGAGATTGAAACTTTAGGGGTGTGAGATTGAAGTCATGGCTCTGAGCACAACTGGACTCCGAGCTGAAGACATGTAGAAAGCAGAGCTCCTTGACCAGGGAGACTCATTTCAAGGGGAGTGTCAGTGTGCATGCAAGGCAGGGGGGAGGATATAGCAATTATAACATTGTGGATTGCATTATGGTGGCTTTACCACAGTATTTGTGCACAGTCATTTTGCAGTTGTCCCATGCTATGCACCATTGTTTACCATGGTTTGACTTTTTTTTTTAATATGCTTTACCATATACCGTACTTACATATATTGTGCAAAAAAAATTACACACAAAGTATGTTGTAACTATGCATAATAATATTGTAATGATGTGTAAGTATACATGTATTTACTGAGTAACTACTATGTAAATACACAGTAATTAATGCAACTTAATGCAAAGTGTTAGTGTTGAATACTGGCATGTAATATATGTGCATGTCTGTTTAATAAATTATTATTATTATTATTATTATTGTTATTATTATTATTATTATTATTATTATTATTATTATTATTATTATTGTAAAGTGTGGCAAATATAATACAAATCATATCATATGCCCGTCAAGAAGAATGATTTCCAGTGTTAGTTGTATTATAGATGGGGTTTCCATGCTGTGGTGCTTTGATGTTTTTAAACACAGTACTGGTCAATTTCATCTCTTTCTCCTCCACCAGTGTGTTTGACTAGCACAGATATTTCATATTAAATATACGGAAGCATTTATGAGAAAATGAAAAGATTGCTTAGTATTAAAAATTGATGGCAGATACAGGTATCCAGATTTTCATTTCAGAGTGTGCAATATTGTAACCTTGAAGCGTCTGTGTCACAGGGCCTGGGCACCTTCACTGGTATTATTCCCTTTTCTTTCAACTAATTTAACCAGCTGCTCTCCTGCAGTCTTACTGCACTGGAGCGAGGATATGTCATGAATGAGCGAAATAACACAACAAAACGGTGGTAGGGTTATTCATTTACATTATCCAGTGCGAAGTTTACAACACTTTATTATTCAGTAATATAGATAGATAGATAGATAGATAGATAGATAGATAGATAGATAGATAGATAGATAGATAGATAGATAGAAAACTCCTTAACATCTTAAAAAGATAGACGGAAATGTTTAAATCTGATCTAACCTGTGTTCTGTCTTTTGGAATTTTTGTGGGCGCTTTTTTGACAACTTCCTGTCTCTGCAATTTCCTGCTTTGGAAGGGTGCAGATACTGCTGTATTCAGACAACTAAGCGTGATAGAAGTGTTAACATTCTGCAGCACAAATGACAGTAGAAAAGGTCTTTGACTGATAGAGCCACTGTTTCACCAGGAACAGTCCTGTTCTTTCCAGAGTCTGGCTTCTGACAGCCATAACTAGTGTGGGTAAAAACTAGTGTGAGCAAAAACTTGTGCCAAACACAAGTGGAGATGAGTGCTGGAGTGAGTACCTCTTTACCGGCCCGTAGGCCATCCCTTCACAGCCCTGCCTGTGGCCTGCCATGCTGCCAGCAGGCTTGTGAGATGTTCGCATGTGTCATGGACACGGCTGGGTAATTGGGGAGTTTGCACGGGGGCTCCCCGCCGCTTCCCCTGACGGCCCCATCCGTCTCCCTCCCAGCCCTAATAGATCAGCAACGCCTACAATCCAATTAAAAGAGCCTGCCGACAATTTGTCAAAGGACAGAAGGGACGGCAAGGAGAGTTTAGTGTTTGTTTTAAAGTCATTGGCATGCAAATCGCTGCAAATGAGAAGTGTTGCAAGGGAAAAGGCAGAGGGTGGTGTCAAGCTGCTGGGCCATGGACAAGCATGGCTAGTTTGTCTCAATCTACCTTGCATTCCCATACAGTGGCGAACAAACAGAGAGAGGCAGCAACTCCCAGTAATGTAGCAGAGGCTTTCAACCCCTGGGTCAAAATCTTCATGGTGGGAAACCTTGGAACAGGGCCAGGTAAGCACAAACAAACAGATTGAAATATCTGTACTGACGGCTACTTCTCAAACACACTGAATTACACACTTACAAATCTTAGCAGTGGGCTGAAGATTCTGTTTCCCTATAAGTTTTAACTACAACACTGGGCCACCCGATGGCACTGTGTTATATGCAATAATCTTGTTCATAAAAAAATGTGTTTCAAAAAAAAGAACGGTCATTTATTGGCATTGTTCTTATGCAAGGCAGATATGAAGTGTGGTTCTTGCATAACCAAGAAGAGATTTCATTGATAAAGTTTGCATCGACTGATCAGCTTTAATTGATCGGCTTGCCTGTACACCACCTCCAGCAAATCGTATTTTAACAGCAACACAGCCCCTCTTCTTGCTGACACCCAGCTTAGTTAGGACTCGGGATTCACAGAACATCTCTCTCATTAATGAACACGGTTAAGAAGAAAGCCCTCTCACTGAATCATCTGGCCCCCATGCAAATCAAGAGACCTAATAGCCCTGTAACCAGTATCCTGCAAAGAATATGGCATACAAATGAAATAACCACAGAAGCAACCAGCACTTGGTTATATATATATACAGTATATATATATATATATATATATATATATATATATATATATATATATATATATATATATATATATATATTCAGACACTTACTGTATGCCACTGTACCATGTATTTGTAAATCTACAGGCATTACCATTCATTTCAGTGAAATGAGACCTATTACCTGATGTAGCCACGGGCTGCTTCCCTGCAGCTCCATACACCATGCACAGAATAGCTGCTTGGATTTTCACATATCACATGCTTCAAAGGGCACACTGGGGATGAAACAAAAAATGCTGTGAGCTTGCAGGGTTCAGTTCTGCAGTGGTGCCGAAGTGCACAGAGGAACTGATGTCACCACCTGCAAGACCTGCCACGCACACTCCATGACACTATCGTGCATGACGGGAGCCCAATCTAAGATTCATTATCCTGTATAACTGAATGCGTCTTGGGTTAAGCAGCAAGGCAAGACAGACACTTTAGATTCTTATACATAACATTCTGCACAATGGGACAGACAAAGCACATGAGCAGTGATTCTCCATTGTGGGAATTCAATTGGTGAAGTGGACACAAATGATATATGCTTATTCCATCCAGTCCGAAACATCTTGATATAATTGATTTTTTTATCAATTATTCGGAATGTATATAGAATGTTGGTGTTTGGGATGTATATAGCATGTTGGTGCTTATGATGTATATAGCATGTTGGTGTTTGTAGATATATATAAGGAATAAGGCAGCAGCAGATCTAAATAGTATAGCCCTTTAATTCCATATTAATCCTGCTGGTATTTTTCTCCAGAAGTGATTTATTGACTCTATATTTAAGTCACAAGACAATAAAAATCTAGTGGAATGAAGTCATTAAAGAACAGGTTTAATGTTTTAGATTAGAGCTTCCCTAATAAAGTTGAACACAGAGAATAAAATAACAATGCAAATTCCGTGGCATGTGTCACAAACCCTTATTGCAAAGGTGCCTGTGAGAATATTCAAGGTTGTGTGTGTGTTTGTTTTAAAAAGCTTATTTAACGCAAAGACAAATTCTGAGATAATGTGGGCTCAGAAATCTGATAGGGACAGAGGGTTAGGGTTTCAATTTATTTACAAAAAAAGAAAGAATGCAAGCAACTTTATCGTCTGCTTTGGTGTGCCTCCTATCATGTCAAGGATTTCTTTTTTATGGTTTAATTCAACAATAACATTTGTGATCAGGGTCTTGGGCATCTCAAGGGCATTCCTGGTGAAATTACTGGGACTCGGCTCCATTTATCATAGCCTGACATGTGTCATGTTCCAGACTCCAGTGCTGAGAGGTTACAGCTGAAGACTCCTTGCTCTTTGTGGAGCAGCCATCACAGACAACATCTCTTATTTATTAGAAAGAAAGAAAGAAAGAAAGAAAGAAAGAAAGAAAGAAAGAAAGAGGGGGAAAACGCAATTAAAAAGCATGCCGTACCAAACTAAATGAAAATATTACAATGCTCAAGGAACTGCCTCTTATTCTAAGTAATTACCTGTGTGTATAAACTCATACAACATCTCATTTTGACTTTGTTCTGAATTCTTATTAGGTAAACTTCTCGTCAGGTGAAGAGACCCTTTTAAAACTCAGCCATTTCTCATTTTAAAAAATGGGCTGGCAGTGTGACCACAATCTGTTGCTTGTAAAAACTAAACAAACATCATTAATGTTTTGGGCACCTCAAGACATATTATGAAGCATGCCCTAAAAGCACCCGTGTAGTTCTACCTGTCCATACACACTTTACAAATAGGATCCCTCTTATCACATAAATAACTTGCAATATATACATACATACATAACTAAATCAATACATAAACTGCTCAACATTGTGTTTATAAACATTTTGCTTTTAAATTGCTCATAATGAGATGCATGCATTATAATCAGTGTTAATCAAGCACAGCTACTACAAAACCCTTAAACTGAAGCCACCTCAGAACAAGTTTGCCCATTTCAGTCATTAGCAGAGAGGATAAACTGGGTCAATGACACACCAGCACTGCCTCCCTTTTCAAAAGCACTTCATGAGAAGTTGTTTGCTACGATGGCTCTGTTCCAACACTCAGAACCTCCATTGTCTTTTTCTGTGGTTATAAATGATAATGATTAAAGGCAAATACACAATAATTAGTCACACTAGGTGTATCCATCTGGCGTACCTGCATCCCATCACTGCGTCTTTGAGGGAACAGCGAGGGGCAGATTGCACTGTGCACAATGCTAGCTTGAAAGGTGTAGTGGAACTGAATCAAATGAAGGGTCATTAACAATGCTCAATATTGAGAGAGTGCTTGCTCAGCTCTTTTGCCGCCCCTCTAAAATGTCCCCATAATCCATGAAGCGATTCTCGTCTGAGATTGTTGGGCTGTAAAACACTGCTCCTCAATGGGAGCGGCACACTGTAGTATATATGGAGATATGTATGATACAGTGCAATCAGTACAGAGGCTTTGCATTGTGGTATCAGCTGTCCAATATCAAGATCCAAAGTGCATTATTGCGTTATTTGTTAGTCATACAGCAGCTGAAAGGCTCCTGTTTCTGCCAGTAATAAAAATTGTACTCTGGTACTTTTGATTTAATTGGTATGTTTATTACACAAAGCAAAATAAATGAAACACGTGGCCCTTCTTCTTCTTCTTCTTCTTCTTCTTCTTCTTCTTCTTCTTCTTCTTCTTCTTCTTCTTCTTCTATAAGTGCTGTTAATAGAGAGATGTTTAGTGGATTGCCATGGAGATCTGGGTTTGCCTCTCTTTCACTTTCAGCTCATTAAAAGACACAGCACCCTGATTGCCAGGTTAATATATTTGGAACCACTCAGACAGCTCCTATTGTGTTTGGAAGAGGAGAGCTGTTCTGTTCTTCCACAAGTGTGATCGAATCGGGTTGTATTACATGAAACAACAGAACTACAGATCCGGGGTCTGCTGCATATCAAATCGGGTGGTATTACACTAAACAACAGAAATGAAACTGAAATACTTAAATTTAAATAAGATATTATCAAGCCCTAGTCAATAATAATAATAATAATAACAATAATAATAATAATAATAATAATAATAATAATAATAATAATAATAATAACTTCACAAAATTACTCTTGATAATAACCAAGAGAAGGAGAGTATAAAATGATCTGGTCTTGAACAATGTTTTGCTGTCTGCAAGGTAGAAAGAAACATGGTTTAACATCCCACTCACACTGTGTTGGAGGAGCTGCATGAACAAGCTGGTCCACAGATCTGATCCAAGAAAATATAAAAATAAAAAAACATCCCAAACACCAACATTCTATATACATCCCAAACACCAACATGCTATATACATCCCAAACATCAGCATTCTATATACATCCCAAACACCAGCATGCTATATACATCCCAAACACCAACATGCTATATACATCCCAAACACCAACATGCTATTTACATCCCAAACACCAACATGCTATATACATCCCAAACACCAGCATTCTATATACATCCCAAACACCAACATTCTATATACATCCCAAACACCAGCATTCTATATACATCCCAAACACCAGCATTCTATATACATCCCAAACACCAGCATGCTATAGATACAAGACCCAAGTGTGGATGCTGCTTACTGACTAAACAAACTGCACTGCATTCTGTAATACAAACCCCTTTGAAACCTGTTTAAAGATTTGCTGGCAAGGCTAAGCAGAATGTAAGCTTCTTGCTGTTGAGAGTCATGTTTTTTTAAATATTTTTTTCACTTTAATCTTAAATACAAGATGTGGCTGCAAAGAAGAGAGAAGACTGCCCTAGAAAAGCAAGTCTCATACCTGATAATATCGGACAGATAAGAGTGAACTGATGGAGCCTTGGAAGCAACATTGAACTGTGTGGTTTAATTGAGTTTATTTTAGTCGTGGCTTTGTTGGAGAAGCTGCAGTTCAACAATCAGAGGTCACATTCTTTGAGCCACTAGTACACACTATTAAACCCTGAACCACCATGCTTTACGAGAGATCACGTGTAACACAACTCCCCATATACCATAGGCTTTATATTTGCACACACAAGGCAATGCTTTTGTAGCAACATGACAAAATCCTATTCAACCACAGCAACATAGCGTACACATTTGTAATAACATGCAGATGATTGTAACTAAGTGATATGTTGCAGTGGTGGCAATGAGGTAGACTGGAACATGATTCAGAGGGCAGATCAGGATGACCCCTGGCTGTCTCTGCTATCTCATTGCTCAACACACACATTTCCTTCATTAAGGCATACAAAAAAAAAACATTTGCAGGAACACAATGGGGTGCATGTAGTCTTCGTGTAGGTGTCTGCTGAAGGCTGCTGTTGTACCTCTTGGCCCCCCAGTTACAGGAATAGCACGTCCCGCAATTCAGTTTATAATTTTCTTTTCAGGTTCCTTTCGTTATTTATTTATTTATTTTTTTAGCTGCCAAAGTTCTCAGCTTCTCACTGTTTTCTGTTTTGTTCCTGAGGCTGATTGGTATAGTAAGGGTTAGGGTTAGGGTTATATATGTATAGTAAGGGTCAGGGTTAGGGTTAGGGTTAGGGTTAGGGTTATATATGTATAGTAAGGGTCAGGGTTAGGGTTAGGGTTATATATGTATAGTAAGGGTCAGGGTTAGGGTTAGGGTTAGGGTTATATATGTATAGTAATGGTCAGGGTTAGGGTTAGGGTTAGGGTTATATATGTATAGTAAGGGTCAGGGTTAGGGTTAGGGTTAGGGTTATATATGTATAGTAAGGGTCAGGGTTAGGGTTAGGGTTAGGGTTATATATGTATAGTAAGGGTCAGGGTTAGGGTTAGGGTTATATATGTTTGGTAAGGGTCAGGGTCAGGGTTAGGGTTAGGGTTAGGGTTAGGGTTAGGGTTAGGGTTAGGGTTATATATGTATAGTAAGGGTCAGGGTTAGGGTTAGGGTTAGGGTTATATATGTATAGTAAGGGTCAGGGTTAGGGTTAGGGTTAGGGTTATATATGTGTAGTAAGATACACAAGAGTTCCAGATTTTACCTTTGGATCCCAGACTGATCTTTGAGCACAGTTTCAGCTTCATTACTGGGACCGGAACTCCAATTCCTCACGTGGCTTTTGGGAGGCACTGCTTTGTAAGACCTTCACCCTAGGGCCTGACTACCTTATGAATAAAGCAGCTGGGATCCTGGAAACATCCGAATAGAAGCTCTGGTCTGGCTGAATTCCCTGAAACCTTACTAAATGGAAAACATCTTCATTCTGCAATCCAGTGAAAAATGAGGACTAGACACTGTATATCACACAATATGGTACAGCACAGTGTATATGACACAAAGAACCGCATTGATCTGCAAGACAGCACCGAGTCACTGATTCCCCTCCCAGCCCCATGCTTTTCTCAGTCAGACTGGTTGAGTTCCGTTCCAGGGCTGGCTCCCTCTTTGAGACAGGTGCTGGGAAGGGGTCCCGAAGTCCGGCAGGACCACCTCCTGGTACCTAGCAAGCTACTGTAGATCCCCAATAATTACCTGAGTACCTCTTTTGTAATTTCTGTTCTGTTCTGTGAATAAGCATCTTCTCCGATCATCAATCCTGATTGCCTTTACTACTGCATTTCTACTGTAGCAGCCATAGCAGCACACTCCTCATGCAGCCTTAGAAGATGACATATAAAGAAGTGTCAAAGGGTTGCTGTCTAATCACATCGATTTGCCTGTGAAATGCAAACTTCTAAAAACAGTAACGGGCAGCTGGTAGTTTACAGGCACATTAATAGAGGCGTTACACGCATGTCCCACTGTCAAACCCAGTTCAACTAATTCACTGCAGAGCACCAGTACTTTACTTCTGGTCTTGTCTGATGTTTCTGTGTTTCACGTTCTTTAACCATGCTTTACAATGGCACTGTAACCACATACCAGCACCTCAGAGGGCTTATTCCAGTTAAAAAATAAAATGCTATGATTTTAGTGTTGTGTGTATGAACAGTATTTAGAACGGATATCTGTAAAGCAGGTTCTGAATACACACACACACACACACACAGCAGCACTGTCACTAATGTAGTTTTGTGTCATACACAGGAAGGGAATAATAGAGAAGAGGAAAGGATGTCATGGATCCTTTGAATCATTTATATCTTGTCACTTATAACCTGTAAACAAGTTTTGTTTCTTGGATCAAACCAGATATTCTGACAGGCTGTATGCAAACAGTACGCAACAGTACCTATAGTCCAGCGGCAGACGATGAGAACTTGGAAATCAAACCCCATTGTCTCTGGGATAAAATCTGTTTCTACCGTGTGACTTTACTGCCCTCTACAGGCCAGATCAGGGAATATTCTGAAGCAGAAATATGCAGCACTGGCATCTGAAAAAAAAATCAGACTATAATACTTTTAGGACAGGGATAATATTTTTCATTTTATTTTGTATGTTTATTTGGTTATTTATTTAATGCATATTAGTCAGTTTTTATTCAATCTTTTTTCTTAGACACCCCCATAAGTTTTTAGAAAGTTTTAGTAAAGTGTGCTTGTGCATGTGCTGTAGCTTCAATATACAGCATGCTCCCCTGAAAGATCCATCCGAATTCATTAATTTAGGGTTAGGGTTCGGGTTAGGGTTAGGGTTGGGGTTAATTTGCAGGGAAGTAGATAACAATCGGCTCACTAACTAGCAGTATAAACCTTGTATGGCTCTGCTGAAGTCTGTTGCCTCCTTCCACACACACTGTTGAACTATGTGTGAACAACCGAAAACACATGCAGACAATCAAGATAAAGAGACTGCTTGAAATGCACCGTGGTTCTGTTCAAATGGAACATGCAGTTTATCTAAGCCTAGACCGTTCGTTATTTATTTATTTTTTTGCTGTGGATTATATTATCAAGGAGGGCCCATAACTTCCCAGAAAAGAGCAGTGCGAAGGCGATGGGTCAACTTTAGCCTCAGCTGAGAGTCCTTTAGATGTGCCGGCCTGTGCTCAAACTCTCGATGTTCCTCGTTTCCACGTCACTCAAAGCGGATTGAGAGGACAATCTTCCTATTAGCCACTCCCCCTACCAACCCCCTTGAATTACCATGGAAACCAATCCTTCATTTTCTGGATGCCACACATAACCACAGCTGAATTGACTGGGAGACAGTCCTGGAGTTTGGCTTTCCTGTACACCAGTAATGTTGCTCTTGAGCTAAAGACAGACTCCAGTTAGTTTTTGCTGACTCAGATAGTGCCCGCAAATCATATGAAGCATCACTCTGATGCTGTAACAATGGAAGTAGAAATCATTTTCGAGATTACACTACCATTTTTGATATTTTCGCACAGATATGTAACCTCTGCATTGCTGGCAACAGGTTGATAGTAGCCAGTCCTGCAACAAAAAACAAAAAACAGAATCTTATCTCCCATGCTTTATTATTGATATAGTGCCGATGTTTTAAGTGCTTGCTTTTCATACCCAATCATAGTCTGCGCTCTGGCACTCTGTTTCAGTGCCTCTTCTCTGCATCACAGACCACAAGCTGTGTGCTTTAAGTAAGTCATACTGGAGATTTAACCGGCTGGCTTTCTCATCAATGATTGTGCCGTCTTTCACCAGTCCTGTCTCCCTCTGCTGTGTCGTAAGGTGAGGCAGAGTGTCAGGAGAAATGACATGCTGTGCCTTTAATAGGTGGCAGAGAGAGAGAGAGAGAGAGAGAGAGAGAGAGAGAGAGAGAGAGAGAGAGACAGAGAGAGAGAGAGAGAGAGAGAGAGAGAGAGAGAGAGAGAGAGAGAGAGAGAGAGAGACAGACAGCTCGGGTGCTGCCAGACAGAGCAGATGCTGTCACTTTTAATGACATTACAGATTGCGTTTGAGTTGCTGCTGCTGCTGCTGCTGCTGAGTTTCATATTTCCTGCCCAGTGGAGGTGCAGGGCTGCGTTGTCAGTGCCCACAACGTCAACTTAAACAATATGGTGATGTTCTCCTAGTGCTTGCACCACATGCTGAGGCTATGCAATGCGTCATAGTGCTGGAAGGAGTGAGGGGTATAACCTGATGCACACACTCCCCTCCCTGCCAAAACCGTTCTTTAACTTGCCTTTGAATTCTTAATCTAAGTAATCGTACATGCAAGAAAGCAAACATAGCAAGAATAATTAAGAAAAGCTTTTTTGTACAGTTCTTAGTGATATAAATTCAATTCAAGTAGTAAAGTAAAAGCAATTTCCAGTGCTGTAATTTAATGTAATAGGAATAATTATCTTGTCAATTATTATTATTATTATTATTATGGTCCTGGTCCTTCCACGGCTTCTACAACTGCACCCTGCTGCTCACTGCCCTCCACTGTCTCACTCCACACTTACTGTACATGGTTCATGTATTAGATCTGAACCAACAAAACAAACCAGCCTCACTGTCTCACTCCACACTTACTGTGCGTGCTTCATTTATTAGATCGGAACCCACACAGACACCCTGTGCAAGGTGAGGTGTAAACATGTTTTCTTTTTCAAACACAGCAGCAGCAAAACCCCAGCAAGTCCGCCGCCACTGCCTCGTCACTTATGATCTCATCAAGGCACAAATCATCCTATGGACATCAGAGCAAGGAGCATGAGAGCTCAGCTATGTAATGTCTACGAGGGTGCAGGATGGCCATGTGTAAGTGCTGGTTAGGGTGCATGGTGACAGCAGAGGGAATGAAATGTTCTAATGGTAGCAGGTCCAGGGCTAGTGTGCCATATTGTAGAGTTGAGAGTACTGCAGTGCTGATTAGGGAGCAGGGCAACAGCTGAGGATGGAATGCCCTCAGGGTCAGGTACAGTGCAGGCAGAAACATTCCAGAATACCCCTCCCTCAACCCCTGATCACCAGCTGAACCTCTAAGCCACTTCATGCATTGTGCAGCCCAGCTCCGAAAGGGTTCATTCATGGTTTAGGCAATCTTAAAATACTGGATCACAGCTGCAGCACTAATGCTCAATAAACAGTGACCTATTTTACAGGACTGGGAAAAATCCTGATCTGCTGCCCTTAATGCCAGCAATGAAACTGATCTAAAGGTCCTAAATGCTCTGTTTAATCTGAAAGCACACTCATGATATTAATGTCTCATTATGGGAATTCAGTGCCTGCTGATGGGATTAATGCATTCTCTCTCTCTCGTTTGACCTCCACAAAGAAACACTTTACTTAAACCATCTGGCTGCAACAACCAGCCCTGGATCTTCACTTGACCTTTAAATTGTAATGACAGGAGGACCCGACATCCTTTCTTTCTTTTTTCACCAGCGTAGGTGGTAATCTAGCGTTTAGAAATCTCCACCAAAGAGAAATATTAAAATCATCAACACAAGGTTTTAACGAGAAACATACAACCAAATATCAAGGGAGCTGTGAGCTAATGTGACTACCCGTAGCATTGCCAAAGTGGCTCTATGAATCCACTGTATATGGCACTTGTAGAATATCGCAGTGTTTTTGGTTTGGGTTTGGAGTTTTGGTTTAGAATAGCTTAATGTTTTATCCTACAACTTATTTTATTGCTGACTGCATTGCTTTCAGTTATTTTGTTTACCTAGTCAATAAACACGTCAACTTAATATAACTTCAACTACAGTACAAAAACCTCAAGAGATTTCTCACAGTGAGCCCTAATAAAAGTTGACCCCATTTTAATTTTTTCATTTTGAAAGCAGTTCACTGCAGATCAACCAATTTTAATAAAAGAATATATCTTGTGTTTCTTTCTCATTACCACCAGGGGGCAGGTATTTTCCTAATCAGTGAAATAAAAAAAAAACTTAAGCCAGTGTAAGAAAGCCATATGGGTGGGAATCACACTGCAGAGCTCGGAGGGTATTTAGTCGTCTAGGCAGCTAGTTGCTTATCTACTGAATACACAAACAGACCTTAACCAAGCATGACTGAAACCCAGAAACTGCTCGGACAGACCACCGGGATCCTCACTTCAATTTTTGAGCATCCATACAGAGGAATTTCATTAACTCATTAGTTTAATAAACCCTGTTACAAATAAATATATTTTGTACATTCTTCTGAAAAGCTGTAGCCCATGGTTTTAAGGCTAGCCATTCATACCTAGATACAAGTCTGGGGAGAGTGGATTCTTAGGACTGGGAGCCTAAGTGTCCGGAAAAGAAAAATGCTAAAGGAAATCATGGTGCAGCTTCCTAGAAAACACTAAACTATTAAGGACTTAGCGTAGACTTGGTTTTATAGAAAACCCATTTCCTTGCTCTTGTGTACATGACAGCTCATACCTGATGGAAAACAATTCAATCAGGATCAATACAGTTCCAACCTGGCCAAGAATTTAAACTGGAGATGAAAGGCGTCTAATCAACTGGGCCTAGAATGAGTGTCTATTTAGTGGAACTTGTTGCTAAAATGAATGAACTATTATTGTATTAATATAATTTAATGCCATGCACTCACTGTGACTGGCTGCAGAATGCTGCTACAGTAACGGGCAGCACATACACAGGTTCAGCGCTGTGAAAGGGGATGCTACCCACTTCCTAACTGGCGCTGTGCCTTTGATTAGCAGATGCAGAATGGGGTTTCAGCTCAGCCTAATGCAGAGCGTTCCTAGTAGAAGTGCCAGCAGCCTCGTCAAGCCGTCAGGGTAATTTGGAATATGAAATGTGCTAAATTATTCAAAGGGCTGAATAAGCATAAACAGAGCGCTAGAATGGGACAGAGATGCATACCTAACAATGTCGACATGACATTTAATACATCATATTACCCGTTGCAGTTAGCAAAAACAGAGAACAAAGCGACAGACATGAGGCGCAGAATGTATGCACGGATGTACACCAGGAGCTTGTTAGTGCACTGGGAGGCAAGCCCACTTGTCTTGGTTTTAGAAAGAAATCCAGCCTCCCAACCCCCCTCCAAAAATAATAGAACTGAACTTTTCTGCAGAGCTTATTAGTTTAATAAATTAAGGGGGAAGCAGTCATTGCAGATGTTTTTTTTTTTTAATAAGCTATGTTTTACAGTTGACTTGGAGACACAGTCTTGGTATATGCTATATATTGCCAGCATTCTGCTATTTGTTGGCATTGAACCATGTTACATCATAACGCTGCGGTCTCTCTGTTCTGGACGCTTTGGTTGGAATCACAAGTAAAACACAAATAAATGTGCAACTTTGTTATCAGGGAGCAGCTTTCTATGCCACAAAACCACCTGCTGCACTAATTCAGCAAAATATGACACAACTGTCAGCATGCTGAGGGGTCTCAGAACAGGGATGGCTTTATGAGTAAGAGAGTGTGAACAGGATACTGCTCATTGCAATAACAGGGGCACTAGATGCACCACCAAGACAACAGACACGACCAAATCCATGCACTACCAATGAGAATATCAGCACTTAGACTGCTGTTAGGAAACGACTTTATTATATATCATCTGAAGACAACAAGGTCTGATACAAAAAGAGACATGCACAAAGAAAAGCTGCTGTTTCACATAATTAGTGTGCAGAAGGTATATTTACAAAACTGGGGCTTTTTACTTCTCTGTTGATTTATGTTACTGGAACTCTCAGATGGGTCGTGTTAAAATTCTCGCTGTGACTCCTAGAGCTCTGAACTAGATTGCAATTCCAGAGTTAAGTAACAAAAAAAAAAAAAAACACAGGCGAAATCTCTCAATGTGATTATATCAGGGGGCAGGGGGCAATGCCCTAGTATTGTGCTGCAGACAGCTTGCTGTAAAGAGGTCAGGGCGAGAGGAGCAGGGGTGCTGCTCTGAGTTTCGCACTCTATCCTGCTTTATATGGACCATTCCAAATATAGAAGAAGAAGAAGAAGAAGAAGAAGAAGAAGAAGAAGAAGAAGAAGAAGAAGAAGAAGAAGAAGAAGAAAGGGATGTCTATTTGCTGTTTATAATAATCTGATCAATTAACAATTGGGGTGTGCATGAAGCTGGAGCCCAAGGCTAAATGAGTTTGTGGATTCCAGACTGCCTGCATGGTTTTCATTTTTATTTATTTTCATTATTTTGTAATACCTGTGTGTTTTTAATAGTAACAGGTTACAACAGACCATCAGCGATGCAATTGTTTTGATTGAAATCCCCTCTGTAGTTTCTTATTGGCCATCCTTTTGGGAATTCAATAACTTGCCAATGGTGGGGCAATTAAAAAGTGAATGGACATTTCATTGATAGTCTTTGGACTGAAGATTTTAATATTGTCTGGGAAGTGATATTAAAGAATGAAATGCTAAGAATGCATTACGACACCGTGTCACAATGTGTTTGCACATTTCCAGAATGCATGACAAGATGAATGTATTTAATCCCTCTGTGCCTTTAAGTTCAAAGTGGGGTCCCTTTGCGGTCGATATAATGAATTATGTGCAGGGAAAAAAAGGGTTGATGCATCTTTTAACATGTGCAGTCATTCCAGAGTGCAAAGCCTACAAATGTCATGTCCTTTTAACATCAAAAGTAATTGGCCTGGCTGCACAATGAGAAACAGGAGTACCACTGCAGTTTGCCTGTGTAACAGACTCAAGTGACATATAGAAATGAGTTAATAGACTTCAATGCATTCTGGAAATAAAGAACTCCCTGCAACCTTGTTTTGTGCAGATAACGTGCCTTACCAGCGCTGCGTTTAGGTCCCTGTTGTCACTTTTTTAAAATATATATATTATATATAAATTAGCAATGTATCAATTTCATTTTCTGCGCTGGTGAACTGTGTATTATTTACACATTTAAAATGAATATTTTATGATATCCTTACATTTAATATAAATGACCATTCACATTGAATTATTATATTCACTTTTTTTAATTGCCATGTCTATGTATTATAAATGTTTATTTATAATAATTTCATGTTGAGTATTTAAATCTATAAAAACTATTTTGAGCAAGAATCTTTGCCTGTTCTTTTTGAATGTACGATGTACCTCCGTTATGAACTCTTTGGGAATGGAGGTTTTTCGGAAGTCTGAAATGCCCGTAACTCTGAAAATGAGTTTTCAATGGTTTAATAATATGTAAGTGACGACTAAAAATATTACTAGAGCTGCTACAAACATTATGAATATGCAAATGAAATGAACTGAGCTGATACTGAAAACATGCAGGATGTGCTTTGGGGAGAGTGAGGTTTGGAGTTACCAAGGATGGGCAGGAATTTACAAATGCATTTCCAGATGAAATCTGGGCACAAAAAAAGAAGAATTGTAAACAGTGCCTCTGGTGGCTGAATGGCATAACAATGTTATTTTAACTCACAACATAAGCGTTGTGTAAAAGACCACAAGCAAAAATATATGGATCTGGGATAACCTTCAATACCAGCTGGACAATAATATATGTATTTATTAAGAAAAATGGCATCTGTTTTGGGAGGTCTCATATTGAATGCTAAGAGTTATTTTTCTTCTAGTTTTGAAATAGACCAGCAGTTTGATCCTTGAGGTGGTTGAGATCCCTTTGCAGATTCTGCTGCTCTGTATGTGCAGTGCTCTGGTACTGTGCTGCAGACAGCTTGTCTGGATCCTTGAGGTGGTTGAGATCCCTTTGCAGATTCTGCTGCTCTGTATTGCAGTGCTCTGGTACTGTGCTGCAGACAGCTTGCTGTAAAGAGGTCAGGGAGAGAGGAGCAGGTGAGTCTCGCCCTCTATCCTGCTTTAATAACTCTAACAGCACACCCCGAGGACAGCATCTGTCAGCTTTAATGAATGTAAAATCCAGCTTTCCTTACAGTCTGTTTTAAACAAAGAACAGTTCTGTCCCGGCATCAAAGTACATGGCCTTAACCAAAACATTTAAAAAAAGAATGCCTGCCATATGTAGCACACACGTTTACATGTTATACACCTTAGCTGTCTTAATTCATACCGTTTATTTAAATATAAATATATTATGGACCGCAACAAACACCTGATTGGCAGGAAAATGATTGCAACCATCACCGAAAGTGAAGCAGAGATTGGTCTTGGTAGCTCCCACATTCAAGTGAAGCTTCATGGAGTGGCAGTTACCAATACTATTATTCATTTAAACGTACTTCTCTTTGCAGTCTGGGAGCTGCTGTCGAGTTTACCTGGGAGTTTCTCTAGAAATGTTATTCATTTCAAACTTGTTAAATACTGTGCCTTCAAGATGATTGTATTGATAAAGCCTGTTATTGTTATTATTATTAGCAACTGTCTAATGCCCTTTATAAACAGATCCTCAAAGTAATGGGAATGTCTTTCAGTTGATTTCAGGGGACGTCTATGAAAACAACGGATAACGTCTGCTACTGTACTTGCATGCCGACACCCTGCAAGCACTATACTACTGAAACGAAAATTACACAGTGTGTATCATACTACAGGCAGCAGCTGTGACATGTCTGTGATGAGTAAAAGGATAGTACCTTTTGAAA
The DNA here is from genome assembly GCA_030684275.1 of Acipenser oxyrinchus oxyrinchus. Lineage (NCBI taxonomy): Eukaryota > Metazoa > Chordata > Actinopteri > Acipenseriformes > Acipenseridae > Acipenser > Acipenser oxyrinchus. The sequence continues at coordinate 35,918 of JAGXEW010000674.1, forward strand.
AGAAAGAAAGATGACTGACAGTGCACTGCAGCACATCATTTCTCTTGAGAGCAGGTTTCTTATCTAGCAGATAACAGTCCACATTTCTATGTACTGTACAATAACCATGGTGTCTCCTTGTCAGGAGTGCAGTGAACGAGCTCAGTGTATGTTAATTAGAGCTCCAGAGGAAGGCATTAAAAAGAAACAGTTACCCCAAGCCACTGCTAGTGCGGTCCCTACAGCCTCATTTAAATGTGTGAATAAAACATGACTTGCAATACTCTATCTTTATCTCTACATGAACTACAGCAGTTGCCAGAAAGGGGAGCCACATGTGACATTCAACAGTTCAGGACTGGTGTCCTTGACTAAATGCCATACAGGGAGGTTGGCTGTGGTAGACTCACTACTGGCTACAAGGGAAAGACCTCGTGACAGCCTGGAGAGACAGCTGACTGGAGGAAAGAGACCCCATTGGGGCTGGCAAGGGTTAGCTACCCTTGTCGGCAGTATCCAGCTCTGTGTTTACAGGATGCTGGAGACACCCGCCCAAGGCTTCAAAGAAATTAAACAGAAAAATACCCCTAGAGTCTGCGAGAGCGGGGGCGGAAGATGACTCAACGTTGGACAACACGGTTAAGGACTTAGGAATGGAAACGGATATGAGTATGGAGAGTACTTCACAAAAGACTAGTTCAAGATCTGCAGTTAGCAAAGACATGGAACTCCAGGTTTGTGTCTGCGGCTGGAGCAAGGCAACAACAGTCAGGGGTTTGAAGATTCATCAAGGGAGAATGAAATGCTTGAGGGAGAAGGGACAAGGGCCTCGCATTGATCAGTACTTCTTACGAAGTCAGTCAAGTCAGTCGAATGAAATCCAGCGACAGGAAGCAAACCACAGTTCGCAGGATATCAGCACCCCTGTCATAGATGTGAGGAGGACTTGCATGGACACAGTTAGTGATGAACCTAATGATCCTTGTGAACCGGGCAGACAAACCAGCGTAAGAGAGAAAAGAACCTCAACGGGCACAAGCCTGGAGTTAAATGGCCAAGAGCTTGTGAGAAAACTGCATGGGACACAGTAAACACAGATCTCTGCTTTGCATTGGAAAGGTTAAGTGGAACAGTTGAAAAGAAACTGGATAAATTTGGGGACATCATCTACGCATATGGAAGCGAGAGGTTTGGAGTTGAAAAAGGAAGGAAAAAGTACAAACTATTCCTGGAAAGTCTAGACGGCAGCAGGAGATTGAACGCTTAGTTAGAGAAAGGAGACAGCTGAGGAAGCAATGGAGAAGAGCAGAAGAAAGTCAGAAGGAGGGACTCAATCTCTTACAAAGGGTCATAAAACATAAGCTTGCAACATTGCGCAGAGCTGAGCGCCTACGGAAACGCTACAAAAGAAGAAGCGTGCGAGAACTAACTTTTATAAAGACCCATTCAAATTTGTAAAGAAGTTATTCACCAGTGAGAAGAATGGCACACTAAAAGCATCTAAGTTTGAGTTGGAGAGATATTTGGAGGAAACGCATACAGATTCAAAAGGCAGGAGCCTATGTCAATTCCTTCAGACATCCCACCTATCAATCCACCAGAATACCAAATGGAGGACTGTGCACCTAAGTGGAAAGAAGTAGAGCAAGCTGTGAAAAAGCAAGGGCTTCATCATCTCCAGGGCCTAATGGAGTTCCGTACAGAGTGTACAAGAGTGCTTCAGGAGTTCTACGAATCCTGTGGAAACTGATGAAAGTAGCATGGGAAAAACAGGTTGTACCAAGAGCATGGCGCCGAGCAGGTGGAGTCTTTATACCTAAAGAAAAAGATTCTAGCAGCATCAGTCAGTTTCGCCCTATTTCCCTATTAAACGTAGAAGGCAAGATTTTCTTCAGCATTATTGCTCAGAGATTGTCAACTTACCTATTAAAGAACTGCTTCATTGACACTTCAATACAAAAGCGGGCATTCCAGGTTTCCCAGGATGCTTAGAACACATCAATGTGATCTGGCAACAAATTCAATCAGCTAAAAAGGAGAGGAAGGAGCTCCATGTGACATTCCTGGATTTGGCTAATGCATATGGTTCAGTGCCACATGAACTTCTTTGGGCAGCATTTGATTTTTTCAGTGTACCAATGACAATAACAAATCTAGTCAAAGCCTACTTTGGAGATTTGCAATTTAGTTTTTCAACTTCAGAATTCAGCACTACATGGCAATGCCTAGAAGTTGGAATAATGGCAGGATGCACCATTTCTCCACTGGCTTTTACCATGGCAATGGAAGTAATCATTAGGGCATCAAAATGGGTAGTGGGAGGAGAGCTTGGCTTCTGGAATACGACTACCACCAATTCGAGCATACATGGATGACATGACAACCATGACTACAACAGTAGCCTGCACTAATCGGTTATTGGGCAAATTAACCAATAACATTGAATGGGCACGAATGCAATTCAAGCCCACTAAATCAAGGAGCATCTCTATAATTAAAGGTAAAGTAGTAGATAAAACGTTCTTCATTAATGGTGAGGCAATACCAACAGTGTCTGAGAAGCCAGTGAAGAGCCTTGGGAGATGGTACGACGGGGATCTAAAGGACACAGTTCGTGTGGGAGAAGTTAGACAACAAGCTGTGGAAGGGTTGAAGAGCATAGACAGCAGCGCTTTACCAGGCAAACTAAAACTCTGGTGCTTTCAGTTTGGCCTACTGCCAAGGTTGCTGTGGCCACTGACTGTGTACGAGGTTTCTTTGACAACAGTAGAGAAGCTGGAAGCTTTAATCAGTTCACACATCAGGAAATGGTTGGGAGTTCCACGCTGCCTCAGCAGAGTGGGACTTTATGGTAAAGGAATACTGCAGCTACCTGTCTCCGCTCTAACCGAGGAGTTTAAGTGCGCCAAGGTCCGACTGGAAATGACATTAGTAGAGTCACGCGACAAATGCGTAAGGGAGGCAGCACCTGTGTTGAAAACTGGAAGAAAGTGGGTGGCAAAGAAAGCTGTGGAGGATGCAAAGGCTGCCCTTCGAATTGGTGATATCATGGGGCAAGTTCAGCATGGAAGAGGGGTCTTGGTCTCAGTTCAGCTCCTCCTACATGGCACAAGGCAGCCCCAGCGCAACGGAGGAAGCTTGTAGTCAACGAGGTGCAAAAGCAGGAGGAGAGGATGAGGTGTATAAAGGCCATTTCCCAGGGCAAGCAGGGAGAATGGATGAGATGGGAGAGTGTGGAACAACGCAAGATTGGCTGGCAAGACCTATGGTCAATGGAACAGAGCAGGATCAGTTTCCTTATAAGGTCAACATATGATGTTCTCCCATCACCACAGAACCTAAACCTCTGGGTAGGAGAGGATCCCTCATGTCCTTTGTGTTCATCACCTGCAACATTAAGGCACATTTTGACAGGATGTAAGGTGGCTCTTAGCCAAGGACGGTTTACTTGGCGCCATGACCAGGTGCTGCGATGTTTGGCCTTAGCATTGGAAGACAAGCGTAACATGACCAATAAGTTGCCACCTGTTCCATCAAAACATTACACACAAAAGACAACATTCCTCCGCCCAGGAGAGCAACCACCAAGAAAAGGTGTTAAAACCAATCCTCGCCCAGGACAACTGGAAGCTGCTAGAGACTGGAAAATGCTGGCGGATGTTGGTCAACGGCTTATTTTTCCACCTGAGATTGCCACCACAAACCTTCGACCAGATATTGTCTTGTGGTCTGGATCAGCACGCCTTGTTCACCTGGTGGAGTTAACAGTGCCATGGGAGGATGCTGTAGATGAGGCGTATGAGAGGAAGAAACTGCGGTATGCTCAACTAGCCACTGAAGCGGAACAGCGAGGATGGAGAGTCTGGGTTTACCCAGTGGAAGTGGGATGTCGAGGATTTGTGGCACACTCTACAACCCGGTTTCTCAGAGATGTCGGATTCAATGGCCAAGAGTTGCGTCGCACAGTGAAGAACTTATCTGAAGCAGCAGAGAGGAGCAGCAACTGGCTGTGGTTGAGACGGAAAGATTCTGGCTGGGGATCTCAAGCACAATAGAAAGAAAGAAAGGCTGATATACAGGTAAGTAAGCTGGGCTGAGTTGAGTGGGGGACGGAGGGGTGATGCTGGGACGCCAGAATCACCGTCGAGCCCTCTTGAGGTGTCGTGGGCTAGTCGACGAAACACCGAGGATGGAAGGTGCCCACTTGAAGACCCCAGAGATGTACCCTACTTAGCTCAATCCAGACGGTTGTCATGCTGATGCGCTGGGGAGACCGCACTATGGTTGATCCCGGAGCCAGCATCGCAGCCGTTGTGTGTGCTGATGCGCTAGGGAGGCAAAATAAGCTGATCCCTGGAGCCAGCATTACACTTCAGCCATCAACACCAGACAGAAGGATATCTACATCATCATATGGAAGGAAGCGCAAATGGATGGAGACACATATGGATCACATTAGTTTACTGTGAAGCTACGTCTTAGTTGGTGCTTATCTTGGCGAGAGCCAAGTTCAAATCAGCATGAAGTTTTAACATCTACTCTCATGTAATGGAAATCATGAAGATCTGGATACGTCCAGTGACTGCTGTGAATAGTGCAGCTGGCAACAAGGGAAAGACCTCGTGACAGCCTGGAGAGACAGCTGACTGGAGGAAAGAGACCCCATTGGGGCTGGCAAGGGTTAGCTACCCTTGTCGGCAGTATCCAGCTCTGTGTTTACAGGATGCTGGAGACACCCGCCCAAGGCTTCAAAGAAATTAAACAGAAAAATACCCCTAGAGTCTGCGAGAGCGGGGGCGGAAGATGACTCAACGTTGGACAACACGGTTAAGGACTTAGGAACGGAAACGGATATGAGTATGGAGAGTACTTCACAAAAGACTAGTTCAAGATCTGCAGTTAGCAAAGACATGGAACTCCAGGTTTGTGTCTGCGGCTGGAGCAAGGCGACAACAGTCAGGGTTTGAAGATTCATCAAGGGAGAATGAAATGCTTGAGGGAGAAGGGACAAGGGCCTCGCATTGATCAGTACTTCTTACGAAGTCAGTCAAGTCAGTCGAATGAAATCCAGCGACAGGAAGCAAACCACAGTTCGCAGGATATCAGCACCCCTGTCATAGATGTGAGGAGGACTTGCATGGACACAGTTAGTGATGAACCTAATGATCCTTGTGAACCCGGGCAGACAAACCAGCGTAAGAGAGAAAAGAACCTCAACGGGCACAAGCCTGGAGTTAAATGGCCAAGAGCTTGTGAGAAAACTGCATGGGACACAGTAAACACAGATCTCTGCTTTGCATTGGAAAGGTTAAGTGGAACAGTTGAAAAGAAACTGGATAAATTTGGGGACATCATCTACGCATATGGAAGCGAGAGGTTTGGAGTTGAAAAAGGAAGGAAAAAGTACAAACTATTCCTGGAAAGTCTAGACGGCAGCAGGAGATTGAACGCTTAGTTAGAGAAAGGAGACAGCTGAGGAAGCAATGGAGAAGAGCAGAAGAAAGTCAGAAGGAGGGACTCAATCTCTTACAAAGGGTCATAAAACATAAGCTTGCAACATTGCGCAGAGCTGAGCGCCTACGGAAACGCTACAAAAGAAGAAGCGTGCGAGAACTAACTTTTATAAAGACCCATTCAAATTTGTAAAGAAGTTATTCACCAGTGAGAAGAATGGCACACTAAAAGCATCTAAGTTTGAGTTGGAGAGATATTTGGAGGAAACGCATACAGATTCAAAAAGGCAGGAGCCTATGTCAATTCCTTCAGACATCCCACCTATCAATCCACCAGAATACCAAATGGAGGACTGTGCACCTAAGTGGAAAGAAGTAGAGCAAGCTGTGAAAAAGCAAGGGCTTCATCATCTCCAGGGCCTAATGGAGTTCCGTACAGAGTGTACAAGAGTGCTTCAGGAGTTCTACGAATCCTGTGGAAACTGATGAAAGTAGCATGGGAAAAACAGGTTGTACCAAGAGCATGGCGCCGAGCAGGTGGAGTCTTTATACCTAAAGAAAAAGATTCTAGCAGCATCAGTCAGTTTCGCCCTATTTCCCTATTAAACGTAGAAGGCAAGATTTTCTTCAGCATTATTGCTCAGAGATTGTCAACTTACCTATTAAAGAACTGCTTCATTGACACTTCAATACAAAAGCGGGCATTCCAGGTTTCCCAGGATGCTTAGAACACATCAATGTGATCTGGCAACAAATTCAATCAGCTAAAAGGAGAGGAAGGAGCTCCATGTGACATTCCTGGATTTGGCTAATGCATATGGTTCAGTGCCACATGAACTTCTTTGGGCAGCATTTGATTTTTTCAGTGTACCAATGACAATAACAAATCTAGTCAAAGCCTACTTTGGAGATTTGCAATTTAGTTTTCAACTTCAGAATTCAGCACTACATGGCAATGCCTAGAAGTTGGAATAATGGCAGGATGCACCATTTCTCCACTGGCTTTTACCATGGCAATGGAAGTAATCATTAGGGCATCAAAATGGGTAGTGGGAGGAGAGCTTGGCTTCTGGAATACGACTACCACCAATTCGAGCATACATGGATGACATGACAACCATGACTACAACAGTAGCCTGCACTAATCGGTTATTGGGCAAATTAACCAATAACATTGAATGGGCACGAATGCAATTCAAGCCCACTAAATCAAGGAGCATCTCTATAATTAAAGGTAAAGTAGTAGATAAAACGTTCTTCATTAATGGTGAGGCAATACCAACAGTGTCTGAGAAGCCAGTGAAGAGCCTTGGGAGATGGTACGACGGGGATCTAAAGGACACAGTTCGTGTGGGAGAAGTTAGACAACAAGCTGTGGAAGGGTTGAAGAGCATAGACAGCAGCGCTTTACCAGGCAAACTAAAACTCTGGTGCTTTCAGTTTGGCCTACTGCCAAGGTTGCTGTGGCCACTGACTGTGTACGAGGTTTCTTTGACAACAGTAGAGAAGCTGGAAGCTTTAATCAGTTCACACATCAGGAAATGGTTGGGAGTTCCACGCTGCCTCAGCAGAGTGGGACTTTATGGTAAAGGAATACTGCAGCTACCTGTCTCCGCTCTAACCGAGGAGTTTAAGTGCGCCAAGGTCCGACTGGAAATGACATTAGTAGAGTCACGCGACAAATGCGTAAGGGAGGCAGCACCTGTGTTGAAAACTGGAAGAAAGTGGGTGGCAAAGAAAGCTGTGGAGGATGCAAAGGCTGCCCTTCGAATTGGTGATATCATGGGGCAAGTTCAGCATGGAAGAGGGGTCTTGGTCTCAGTTCAGCTCCTCCTACATGGCACAAGGCAGCCCCAGCGCAACGGAGGAAGCTTGTAGTCAACGAGGTGCAAAAGCAGGAAGAGAGGATGAGGTGTATAAAGGCCATTTCCCAGGGCAAGCAGGGAGAATGGATGAGATGGGAGAGTGTGGAACAACGCAAGATTGGCTGGCAAGACCTATGGTCAATGGAACAGAGCAGGATCAGTTTCCTTATAAGGTCAACATATGATGTTCTCCCATCACCACAGAACCTAAACCTCTGGGTAGGAGAGGATCCCTCATGTCCTTTGTGTTCATCACCTGCAACATTAAGGCACATTTTGACAGGATGTAAGGTGGCTCTTAGCCAAGGACGGTTTACTTGGCGCCATGACCAGGTGCTGCGATGTTTGGCCTTAGCATTGGAAGACAAGCGTAACATGACCAATAAGTTGCCACCTGTTCCATCAAAACATTACACACAAAAGACAACATTCCTCCGCCCAGGAGAGCAACCACCAAGAAAAGGTGTTAAAACCAATCCTCGCCCAGGACAACTGGAAGCTGCTAGAGACTGGAAAATGCTGGCGGATGTTGGTCAACGGCTTATTTTTCCACCTGAGATTGCCACCACAAACCTTCGACCAGATATTGTCTTGTGGTCTGGATCAGCACGCCTTGTTCACCTGGTGGAGTTAACAGTGCCATGGGAGGATGCTGTAGATGAGGCGTATGAGAGGAAGAAACTGCGGTATGCTCAACTAGCCACTGAAGCGGAACAGCGAGGATGGAGAGTCTGGGTTTACCCAGTGGAAGTGGGATGTCGAGGATTTGTGGCACACTCTACAACCCGGTTTCTCAGAGATGTCGGATTCAATGGCCAAGAGTTGCGTCGCACAGTGAAGAACTTATCTGAAGCAGCAGAGAGGAGCAGCAACTGGCTGTGGTTGAGACGGAAAGATTCTGGCTGGGGATCTCAAGCACAATAGAAAGAAAGAAAGGCTGATATACAGGTAAGTAAGCTGGGCTGAGTTGAGTGGGGGACGGAGGGGGTGATGCTGGGACGCCAGAATCACCGTCGAGCCCTCTTGAGGTGTCGTGGGCTAGTCGACGAAACACCGAGGATGGAAGGTGCCCACTTGAAGACCCCAGAGATGTACCCTACTTAGCTCAATCCAGGCGGTTGTCATGCTGATGCGCTGGGGAGACCGCACTATGGTTGATCCCGGAGCCAGCATCGCAGCCGTTGTGTGTGCTGATGCGCTAGGGAGGCAAAATAAGCTGATCCCTGGAGCCAGCATTACACTTCAGCCATCAACACCAGACAGAAGGATATCTACATCATCATATGGAAGGAAGCGCAAATGGATGGAGACACATATGGATCACATTAGTTTACTGTGAAGCTACGTCTTAGTTGGTGCTTATCTTGGCGAGAGCCAAGTTCAAATCAGCATGAAGTTTTAACATCTACTCTCATGTAATGGAAATCT